>PVIR01004806.1:45477-76517 GCA_004026965.1 Petromus typicus | reverse complement strand
TTCGATTCCCCGGTAACCACATAACAATACTGGGTGTGGAGACCCACACCCAGCAGCAACCAGTACCACATACCACAGTGCCGGGCGTGGTGGCTCACGCCTGTAATCCCAGCACTCGGGAGGCAGAGGCAGGAGGATTGCTGTGATGTGAGTTGGAGGCTGAGCTCAGGGCCAGCCTGAACCACAAAGCGAGACCCTGCCTCAAAAAACCTAAAAAAAAAAAAAAAAAAAAGAAAGTACTGTACCACTAGCTACATCTCCAGCCCTTAAAATTTTTTATTTTGAGACAAAGTCTTAATAAATTGTGTGTTAGACTTGAATTTGTGATCCTCTTGACTCAGCCTCCCAGTAGCCAAGATTCTAGGTGTATGTAGCTGGCAATGAAATTCATTTGTTTTATTTTCCTTTTTTTGTTTTTTATTAGTTGAGACCTCATTATGCAGTTCAGGCTGGCCTTGAACTCACTATGTAGCCAAAGCTGCACTGAAACTCACTGAGATCTTCCTGCCTCATCCTCCCAAGTGCTGGGATCACAGTCATGCACCACCATGCCTGGACCAAACTGCTAAAGTGTTTGAACATGCGCCCAGTGAGAGTCTCACTGTGTCCCTGAAGTATTGAGACCTCTCTCCTGCCAGTGATGGGGTTCTCGGGGAACACAGAGCACGTGGGTACTATGCTTTGCTGTACCCCGGATACCAGCAGGGAGGAGGTGCAGGGAGGGATCTGAGGAGGGCTGGGCGTGCCGCAGAAGGTACATCGAGGCCCTGCAGCTACCCCGGCTGAGGGCTGAGGGCTCCGGGGAAGAGTGACTGCCCCCGCCCCCCGCAGCTTCTGCAGAACATTCTTCCAAGCTCCTCATGCGTGCGAAGCTGCAGGCGTAGCTGTGCCGTCTGTGGCCTCTCATGGGGACTTCCATATGCCACGGCAGCTGGGCACGGTGGCAGTCCAGATGCCCTAAGAGGAGGCTGGCTGGCAGGAGGGGCACCTTCTCAGTGCATCCCAGGGCTCTGCCACACAGACTGACTTCACATGGCACCTGTTTGGCCAGGGTCGCTGCCCTCGTGTGTGACATGGGGTGGCCCAAGTTGTAATTCGGAGCCAGGAGAGCTCGGGACAGGCAGAGCAGCGCCCACGCACTGGTGAGGGCTCCTGATGGCGAATCTGAATCCCAGAGCAGAGACGTAAAAACCGATCGGTGCTTAATTGGGGAAAATGAAAGATTTATCCAGGAGAGCGTACTTCTGAAAAAGGGTATGGGAGGAGAGAGGGGATTCCTGGTCCTCTAACTTTCTGTTTTTTGGGCTAGGCGAGAGTTGACCATAAAATTGTGAGTACTTGTGAAAACTGATCCCATGGAACACTTAAGATGTGCACACTTTTCTGTATACAATCCCTTGTTTTTTTTAATGGTCTCTGATTTTAGGGAGCATTAATCACTCCCTTAGGTCACTATCAGCGGTTGGAGCATGGCTTGCGGCTGATGTGCGCAGAGTGGCTGTCCCCATCTGCAGGAACACAAGAATGCGCACCATGGCTAAGACGGCTCTAGCGAGCAGATTCCTCGTAGCCCAAGGAGGTTGCGTGATCCTCTGTAGGGGAAAGGTTTGGTGCCTCTTGGCTGGTGTTTCTCCCCTGCACATCTCCTAATCATATCAGCACCGGAGGTTACGTGTACGGAAGGGAAAAGTTCATTTTTCATGGCAATTCTGGTCTCCACGCACATCCAGCTGGCCCATCCAGTTACCCAAGCAAACCCTGAGTCACCCTTGCTCTTCCTCTTGCTCCCTTGGCCCTTCAGATTTCTGTCCGCTTTTCTTCTACTGCCCGACACTTGTTCTCACCTATCAGCTGGATAACGGCCCCCAGAGACACCAAGTCCAAGACGCTGCTGCCTGTGACTCTATTACTCTACATGGTAGATGGGACTTTTTTTTTCTTTGCAGTACCAGGGATTGAATTCATGACCTTGCAATTACAAGGCAGGTCGCACCACTGAGCTAAATCCTCAGCCTAGTACAAGGGACTTTGCAGGTGGGATTCAGTTGAGTACATTGAATGGGAAAAGCATCTTGAGTTATCCAGATGGACCCAGTGAAGCCACAAGGATCTGTACAGGAGGGAGACAGGAAGGCCAGTGGCGGGGACAGAGTCGGAGAGGATGGAAGGGAGGGAACTGCCTGGGTGGCTGGAAGGAACTGAAATGGCTACAGTACTGGCTGTGATGGAGAAGGGGGCCAAGAGCCAAGGCTTGCAGGCAGCCCTAGTCCGGAGCAGGAAAAGGGAAGGAAAGCACTGTCTACTAGAGCTCAGAAAAACTGCACCTGGAGTGACCCTGCTTTTAAGACTTCTGACTTCCAGTATTTAATAATATTTGTGTTCCAAGTCAGTGCACTTGCGTGTTGCCAGCAATAAGACATTCCACACGCTGCCACCATGCCCACTCCCCTGTGTGCCTTCAACTTCTGCCTGCTTCATCCTTGTCTCATTATTTCCCTTCTTGCAGAGCAGCCAGAGGCCACACATCCTCTGTCCTCACAGCCTCTGCTATACTTTGGATGTAGTTTGTCCCCAAGGTTTTTAAATGTTAGATGTAGGGGCCGAGGTTGCAGCTCAGTGGTGCTGTGCCTGCCTGGCAAGCTCGAAGTCCTGAGTTTGATCACTGGTACACTACACTACACACACACACACACACACACACACACACACACACACGTTAGAAGCCTGGTGCCCGTGCTGGCGATGTTAAGCAGTGGACCCCAGTGAAAGGTCACTGATGGTGCTGAACTTGGAAGTGGTTTAAGGTAGTTCTTGTGGGACTGGAGTGAGTGTCTCAAGAGAGATTGGTCCAAAAGGATGGTCTGCAGCCTCCCCTTGGTCCTGCTCTTGTTTCTCCATGTGACCACTCCTGTCAGATGTGTTCCTGCCATTCTAATGCCATCCACCACGAGATCCTCACCAGAGTTGAGATGATGCCCAGGCCAGGCCTTTGAGCCTCCGGAACTGTAATTTAAACAAATCTCTTGATAAAATATGTGAGCCTCAGGTATTTTGTGAGAGGAACAAAAAACAGACCGGTGCACCTTGAGTGACTGTTACCTTTAGGACACGACCCAGGCTCCGGGCGCAGCTGGCGATGACGGCGTGAAGAGGCCCCGGCCTTTCTGCTTCTCACTGGCTCTCCTCTACCTTTACCTGGTTTCTCTTGTGTCTCCCAAGTCAAGGTTCTTCCAGCCTCAGATGTTTGCTTCCCCTGTTGTCTAAAATGTCCTTTCCACTGTTGGTTTTATGGCTCCTGCCATCTTCTCTTTCGAGCTTCTTGGTTTAAATGGTGTTTTATCAGGACTTTTTTTCTGGGCACTTTTAATTCCTTTTTGTAGAATCACATTGCATACTAGACTATCTGTCATTGGGCCGGGGAGTTAGCTCAGTGGTTCCGGCGCCTGTCTTGCACCCGCAAGGACCTGGGTTCAATCCCCGGTAACCACATAACAATACTGGGTGTGGAGACTCACCCCAGCAGCAACCAGTACCACATAGCACAGTGCTGGGCGTGGTGGCTCGCGCCTGTAATCCCAGCACTCGGGAGACAGAGGCAGGAGGACTGCTGTGATGTGAGTTGGAGGCTGAGCTCAGGGCCAGCCTGAACCACAAAGCGAGATCCTGTCTCGAAAAACCTTAAATAAATAAATAAATAAATAAATAAATAAGATTATCTGTCATTTCTCCTCTCTTGGAATGTAAGCTTGTGCCGCAGGGGTCAGGTCTGTCCTGCTGTGCCTGCCTTTGCAGGAGGGGGGGGACGGGACAGTGTAGGGGATCAAACCTCCCCCCCTCAGCCTCATACCCTGCTCTTTTCTATTTTTTATTTTGAGGCAGGATCTTGCTAAGTTGTTCAGACTGGACTCTAGTTTGCCATCTTCCTGTCTCAGCCTCTTAGAGTGCTGGGATTACAGATATGCATCCCCATACCTCCATGGCTCCATTAAATGTTTCTTGAATGAATCAATCAATCTTGAATGAACCCATTATGTTTCTTTGGCATGATGACCTAAACGATCTCCGTTGCATGTTCTCTATCAGCACTCGAGTCCTCATGAGAGTAAAGTAGAAGCAAACTTAGACCTCTGTGTTAGACCAGGTTCACCAGTCCTATACATATGGCGAAATACTTCTCTGCAGAGCAACGAAAATGAAGATAAAATATTTAGCAGCTGTCGATTCATTAAAGAGTTCTGAGAGCCTTTCTATAAAACTCTTTTAACTAAATGTTCCAAAGAGTCCTTGTATATAACTCTTTGCAAAAATAAAGGCAAACTCTCAGGAGGGAAATTAAGAAAAAAAGACCATTTGCCTTCTCTCTCGTTGGAAATGCTGGGGGGCTGTGAACAAGAATACGGTACTGACCATTAAGCAGCTTGTCTGTCAGCCGACTACTAAATCAAATATGTCATCTTGGCCCAATAGATTAGTTTTCAAGTTGAGCAAGTAAAAGACATTTTTATTTTTACCTTCTTCATCTTTTTTGGATTTCAGGTGTGCGTGCTGATACATAACATGTTCTCATTACTAATCACACATTCTACTTCTACTTTAACAGTGTATCTTTACGGTGTGATATGAACCACAAACACCATAACACAGAAGCCAGGACTCTGTTATCGTGCACATCTAAGCACATGGCTCTCCTTCCCAGCCCATGCTACGCTTCCTCAACATAATTGTGTTTGCCTTGTTTTCCTTTTTATATAGTTTTGTCGCATACAGGAGTTTTTAATATAGAAACTTCACAATTGTCTTGCGTCTGAAACAGTTGGAGTGCTCACGCAGCTGATTTTTTAAAAATTCAACCAAGAAAAAGAGTTCCTATGGCATGCTCGCTTTTACATCAGGAAAGCCAGATGCGACATTACATCTCAAGTGCACATGCTAGATATACAGTGTGTATTAATACAGACAGCCTTAACCCCTTAAGTAAAATATTCATTGGAAATACAGAGTATGTATCAGAAACCCCTGTGTTCTGCTAATAGCCCAGGTGTCCCACCATGCACTCTAATAAAGTCCAAGACAGCACTGAAGCGACTCTGACCCCAATGAGGAGCCGGTCAGCCAGTCGGGGTATGAGCCTCAGTACACCAGTGGTCCGCTGGGCTCACAGGGTCCCACTGTGGCTCCAGAAAAAAAGATTTTCTGAAGATGATCAGGGCGCATAAGACACAGGCATAGCTGGATACAATGGAATCTCTTCTAAACTGCTGTACAGGGACAGGAGAGCCCGAGCTCATTAGCGTCATGACTCCACTTTGAGGACAAGACTACCTGTCCACTAAGTAATTTTATGGAAATCTATTTTTGCTAAGGACATGTAAGGGGAGCTAAAAACGAGACAGTTCCCTGTATCATATAGAACTGTTGAAAGATTAAATAATGTAGGTGGGAAAAGACTCTAAATTACATGTATAAAGAAATAACATGAGTTGGAAGCACCTGCAAGACAGGTTTTATATCCTAATTATCTGGCATTCTCAGAAGTCAAGCAGTGCTCTGCACATAACAGGCTTTCAGTAGATGTCATTAAGAATGGTGGTTTTGGGCCGGGGAGTTAGCTCAGTGGTTCCGGCGCCTGTCTTGCAAGCGCAAGGGCCCGGGTTCAATTCCCCGATAACCATATACAATAGTGGGTGTGGAGACTCACACCCAGCAGCAATCAGCACCACATACCACAGTGCCGGGCGTGGTGGCTCACGCCTGTAATCCCAGCCCTTGGGAGGCAGAGGCAGGAGGATTGCTGTGATGTGAGTTGGAGGCTGAGCTGAGGGCCGGCCTGAACTACAAAGAGAGACACTGTTTCAGAAAAACCAAAAAAAAAAAAAAAAAAAAAAATGGTGGTTTTTGTCTTTTCCTTTTGTAAGTTCTCTTAGTCATATACATATATCTGTATCACACACACATACACGGATACAATCAAGAATATAACTTAGTAGAAAAAAGCTAAGAATAATATGTGGCAAGAAAGGTTTTTTTTGGCAATGATAGTTTTATGGTAAACTTTAATCTTAGGGAAAAGCACGTTTTCAGAGTGATAATTGATTTTGAGTTATTATTAATAGAATGTATTTTTTGTTTGTTTGTTTTTGTTTTGTTTTTGAGACAGGGTCTCACTTTGTGGTTCAGGCTGGCCCTGAGCTCAACCTCCAACTCACATCACAGCAATCCTCCTGCCTCTGCCTCCCAAGGGCTGGGATGACAGGCGTGAGCCACCATGCCCGGCACTGTGGTATGTGGTGCTGGTTGCTGCTGGGCGTGAGTCTCCACACCCACTATTGTATGTGGTTGCCTGGGAATCAAACCCGGGCCCTTGCGCTTGCAAGACAGGCGCCGGAACCACTGAGCTAAATCCCCGGCCCAAATGTATGTTTTTTTTATGGAACTAGACTGAGGAAGTAGATTCCACATAAAAACTTTTTTTTTTTTTTTAGGTTTTTGGAGACAGGGTCTCGCTTTGTGGTTCAGGCTGGCCCTCAGCTCAGCCTCAAACTCACATCACAGCAATCCTCCTGCCTCTGCCTCCCGAGTGCTGGGATTACAGGCGTGAGCCACCACGCCCGGCACTGTGGTATGTGGTACTGGTTGCTGCTGGGTGTGGGTCTCCACACCCGGTATTGTTATGTGGTTACCGGGGAATCGAATCCGGGTCCTTGCGCTTGTGAGACAGGCGCCGGAACCACTGAGCTAACTCCCCGGCCCCACATAAAAACTTTTTATCATCAATACAAACATCACTTGATTTTTATTTATTTTATTTTATTTTTTTCAACACCTGATTTTTATAAGAAATATTAGATACCTCAATAAATATCTCAAACTTACTAGGCTCGTATTTTGGCTTAATCCAAAATATCTTTAAACTTAAATGTAATTCCCATCCAGCAATAACATTCTCATCTCTGAATTATTACTTGCATTATGAATGTCAAGAAACCATTACATTATCTAGAATATAACCCTTACTATGCCTCAAAAAAGTATGTGTGAAAGGTTTATTTTGATGTAAACCTCATAATTTAAATTTTAACATGTAAATTAAGTAGCTTACCATTTTCAATATCACCTAAATATAATATATGGATATATGGATCCAATATAGGAAGTTTGATTAACATTAGCAATGAAGGTTCACAATTCACCTTTTTTTAAGGTGTCACATTTCAGCCTTTAGCTTTACAAGTGAATTCGACTCTAAACAATCCTACTGCAGCATTATATTAATTAGGCAATTTCCCCCAGATGTACAAATCTAATTGTGATATTTTGAGCATTCATAACTTAAGTCCATTGTAAAATTATGGAATCCATAGTGCAGAGTCGTAGCGAAAAGCTTCAAATACATTTTTTGTTGCTGCAATAATACTATTTATGTAAAGAACAAAAAAATCCCAATTTACAAAAAGTTTGTCTAAATACTACTAGCTGTTAAAGGTAAATTGTTCATACTAAGTTTCATAGTCATAGATGTGTTCAATGTTAACATGTAGTTTTGAGTAGGAAAAGATAAAATCACTACTGTGTTAATAAATTTAATTGGTAAGAACATATAGAATATATTCAGTGACTAAATTTACATTTTTTTTTTTTTTTTTTAGGTTTTTTGAGACAGGGTCTCGCTTTTGTGGTTCAGGCTGGCCCTGAGCTCAGCCTCAAACTCACATCACAATCCTCCTGCCTCTGCCTCCCGAGTGCTGGGCTTACAGGCGTGAGCCACCACGCCCGGCACTGTGGTATGTGGTACTGGTTGCTGCTGGGTTGAGTCTCCACACCCAGTATTGTTATGTGGCTACCGGGGAATCGAACCCGGGCCCTTGCGCTTGCAAGACAGGCGCCGGAACCACTGAGCTAACTCCCCGGCCCTAAATTTACATTTTTTATGAATATAATTACTTTCTAGTATTCTAATTGCTATAGCAGTATGCTCAGACATGCTGACAATTTTCAGAAACCCAACAGAGATTATGTGCTCTGTATTACTTTATATTTAGGTACAATATTCATGTTCATAATGATTCTGCTTGTAAGCTAATGGTCTCAAATTAGCTCACACATGTATCAAATTTTTAGTCCTGTTATGACCTTAAATAAGCTAGAGTTTGGGACTACATATAGCAAAATGTGTGAGGAAAATTCCACTACATCAAGGCTACTTAAAAAGTTTAGGTTATTACAAAAGATTTTGTTTTCTAAGCTGCTAACTTAATGAAATAGTTAACATACTGGATAACTCTTTTCCTTAGGGTGTTATGCCTTATATATAAATTGGTGATAAATTTTTCCCCTTTTGCTATTCCATGTCCAGCTGGTTTATTTTGAAGATAATATCTCAATACTTCAATTGTATTAGAAAATTATATGGGCCGGGGATATAGCTCATTGGTTCCGGCGCCTGTCTTGCAAGCGCAAGGACCCGGGTTCAATCCCCAGTAACCACATAACAATACTGGGTGTGGAGACTCACCCCAGCGGCAACCAATACCACATACCAGTGCCGGGCGTGGTGGCTCACGCCTGTAATCCCAGCACTCGGGAGGCAGAGGCAGGAGGATTGCTGTGATGTGAGTTTGAGGCTGAGCTGAGGGCCAGCCTGAACCACAAAGCGAGACCCTGTCTCAAAAAACCTTAAAAAAAAAAAAAAAAAAAAAGAAAATTATACAATTTTCTCTATACAGATAATGACAACCAAATTTACTAATTATGGGACCATTAGGGGAATTGTTGGAAGGTTAGTTATTCCATATTAAGTATGCTTTGGTTGCTGTGTGGTACACCCAGAAACAATCTGCTTCAACTTCTGAACATTTGGTTCAGAACACTTGTTCCATGAATATTCAGTTAGACAATTGGATACAAGCTCTTACTAGAAGGTCTGGTCTCTGCTATTTATCTTGGGATGTATCAGAAGACATTCTACTCCTGTCAACTCTACATACCTCTGCTTGCTATGCCAATGCAATGATAGATAGATAGGCCAATACAGAGAGCTTTGCTTTAGAAAATCATCTTGCAGTGACATCTCTTAAATTGAGCTTCTAGTCTTTCAAAATAGGGGCTATTTTTCCTTTTACATGGCAAGCTGAGTAACAGAGTTGTAGAAACTGAAAGGCACTGGAGGCTTTGACTTTCCACCACATCTTCTGCACTACAATCTCATCATCTGAAACTGTGACCCTCTACTGATTTATTCAAATTGAGTCAGCTGCTACTGAGCAACTTTCCTCTCCTAATTTTACAGGGAAATAAAAGCGGCTTCGTCCATCACACCCAAGGGTTTGGGTTGTACCTTCATTTTCAAAGGGAATCTGTACAGTGAATTCATAACTAGAGAAAATGTCTCCATGTCAAAGCCACAGAACTGTGTTAGACTAAGAAGATCTTAGGGGGCCAGGGGTTTAGCTCAGTGGTTCTGGCGCCTGTCTTGCAAGCGCAGGGACGGGGTTCGATCGATCCCCAGTAACCACATACAATACTGGGCATGGAGACTCACGCCCAGCAGCAATCAGTACCACATACCACAGTGCCGGGCGTGGTGGCTCACGCCTGTAATCCCAGCACTCGGGAGGCAGAGGCAGGAGGATTGCTGTGATGTGAGTTTGAGGCTGAGCTCAGGGCCAGCCTGGACTACAAAGCGAGACCCTGTCTCAAAAAACCTAAAAAAAGATCTTGGACTTCAAAGTCACTTAGTCTTGCAGGCATTTGGAAGCCACTGTTATGTGCAGATTCAGTTGATCTCACATAGGCCTTTGGCTGACGTGAGCCTTCTGTACCAACAGGGTACTCGGCTGGCATAGCGGTTCCTGGGAGTCAACTGCTGTTGTTACTTCCATCATCTTTGTAGATACTGTGGCTCCTCCGTGTGACGTCCCTGCTGGCCTGGGAACTACTCCAGGTGCAGGTCTCTGCAGCACCCTCCTCTGGCCTGGACTGAAGCGAAGGGTGGGAATACAATTCTTAAGGATGCCAGTATATATTACATCTTCTTTGAAGAGAAATTTGGCCCTGTCAAAATTAATTCAAAATTAAAGGTGGATGTATTCTGCCATAAAGTGTTGTTAACACATCTGTACAAAGATATAAATGTTAAACTACTGTTTGAAGCATTATTACAAACACCAAAAAGACCAAGAATTCTAAATGTCTAGTAATGAGGAAGTGGTTAATTAACTACAGAGAAGGTGTACAATGACAGCCTAAATGGTGGTCAAAAGGGAAGTGAGTCTACACGAACTGAGATCAAATGGAACAGTACCCAACATAAGCTTCATTTTTGAAGGAAAGATACAGAAAAATGTAAATGAGGACACATCAAATGGGTTGTTTTTGTTTTGTAGTACCGGGTATCAAACTCAGGCCCTTGCGTTTTCAAGGTTAAGTACAGTACCACTTGAGCTAAATCCCCAGCCCCACAAAAGGTAAATGAAATGGTATCCGAATTCTAAAAAGTATATGTAGCTGGCATAGTGGTATAAACTTGTGCTCCTAGCTGCTCAGGAGTCTGAGGTGGAAACCAGAGGTCAAGGCCAGCCAGAAGAATCAGTAAACACTCATCTCAAAAGGAAAAGAACATAGGAATATGTGCATATACAAGAACATAAGACAGTTACAAAGATTGTCTGAGGAGTGCTTGCTTTGGTAGCACATATACTAAAAAAAGATTCTCTGAGGAAGGATTTAAAAGACTGAAGATTATGATAGGGAGAATTTTATCTTTCTGTACATATTGTTATTTATTTTTAAACTTATTTTGAAATTTTTTTGAGTTTCCAAGATAAAATTTCCATATGCTCTCCAGCCAGTTTAACATCTTACAAATCCAAAGTACATTTATCAGAACGAAGACATGAACAGACTTTATTCAGATGCTTTTCATTGATTTCCTTCTGTCCTAGGCATCTGTCTAGGACACAACATAACATTTAGACATCTGAACTGTTGAAAATTTACCCTGAGCATGAATCATTTCTTTAAAAAACTACATATATTTAAAACTAAATATATAATCATAATATTTATACAATATTGATACTTTAAAAACATTCTACTTTTTAAAACTAGAAGTAAATACTTAAAAATAGAAGGCAGAGGGTAGGGCTTCATGGTAGGGCTTCATGGTAGAGCCCTTGCCTAGCATGAGCGAGATCTTGGGTTCTATCCCTAGCACAATGCTAAAAAAAATAAAGTTAATAAATCGTTTTTAAGATAATCATTATGGGGCCGGGGATTTGGCTCAGTGATTCCGGCGCCTGCCTTGCAAGCGCAAGGACCCGGGTTCGATCCCCGGTAACCACACACCATACTGAGCATGGAGACTCACGCCCAGCAGCAACCAGTACCACATACCACAGTGCCGGGCGTGGTGGCTCACGCCTGTAATCCCAGCACTCGGGAGGCAGAGGCAGGAGGATTGCTGTGATGTGAGAGTGAGGCTGAGCTCAGGGCCAACCTGTACTACAAAGTGAGACCCTGTCTCATAAAACAAAAACAAAAAAAAAGATAATCATTATGAATCATGTACCCTTTCAGTATTTTTAAGACTTCATTCATTTACTGCTCTTATCAGGTGTTAATTTATGGGCTTAATTCTAGCTGAGAGCTGGGCATGGTGGTGTGCGGCAGTAATCCTAGCACTGGGGAAGCTGAGGCAGGACAATCACAAGTTTGAGGCCAGCCTGGGCCATATAGTGAGCTACCCTGAGTAACAGAGTAAGCTCATCTTAGAAAACCTAAAATTGTAGCTCAGAAGCACAGCACCTACCTTGCAAGTGTGAGCCTCTGAGTTTGATCCCTGGTACAAAAACATTTTAAAAACCATGAGAATAAATACATAAAATAGATCTGAAAAAATATTCTGCCTGAGACACTACAGGTACAAATTTCCAAAAATATCATTTGTAAACTCATTTGTATCAGACTTTTACATCTTCATTCAGATTATGTATTATGCAAGTACACTTTTTCACAAATTACATTCAATCAATTCATCAAAATAGTGAGAAAGGCAAGAAAAAACAGATTCAAGGATAGTGCGTGTAGCATCTCTGTTTTTTTTAGTTTGAAACTATCAGTCTCAAGTCATTTTGTAGTAATTGTACATAGTAAATACAAATGATTCAGCTGTTTAGTCGATAAAAACTTAAAACAACTTTAAATCTGAAAATTAAATGACACATTCAAGTATAGATATTAGATTGCTAAAGCAGCTGTAGACTCTGCCTTCCCCCAATATTCAGCTGTCTCTAAGTCCACCAAATTTATAAAGCCCCAACTTGAATTTTTCATTTAAATTTAAAGATTACATCCAGACTACAAGTGTGTTTCATTTGATAACTCATTTCAAAAGCTTCAACTGAGATTTGGGCAGGAGTATAGCTCAGTAATACAGTGCTTACCTGTTATGCATGAGACCCTGGCTTCATATGAATGCCACAAAAGGAAAAAAATCCAGCATGCGTTTTTTTTTTTTTTTTTAGGTTTTTTGAGACAGGGTCTCGCTTTGTGGTTCAGGTTGGCCCTCAGCTCAGCCTCAAACTCACATCACAATCCTCCTGCCTCTACCTCCCGAGTGCTGGGATTACAGGCGTGAGCCACCACGCCCGGCACTGTGGTATGTGGTACTGGTTGCTGCTGGGTGTGGGTCTCCACACCCAGTATTGTTATGTGGTTACCGGGGAATCGAACCTGGGCCCTTGCGCTTGCAAGACAGGCGCCGGAACCACTGAGCTAACTCCCCAGCCCCAGCATGCAGTTTTAATGGGCTTGATTTAGTCCTGGGCAATGGAACTCAGGGTCTCATTCCTGCTAAGCACTCCCTTTACTACTGAGGTGTACGCCTGACCCCCGACATTCATTCTTAAAGGATTTAGTCTCATCAACACTAGCCAAGCTGCAAGGCCAAGCTGGCTTAAACTATGCAGGAGTGTGAGACGGATGTACTCCCTTCCTCACCATGAGAGTACTTGCCTCACCCTACCATTAATGAATTTGCAAAGGTCTGTGGAAAGTAGATATATTAGCTATTGTTCATTGTGTCATTAGAGAAATTTAGAATCTACAAGTTGTACCTTCCTCCAACACTCTCAAAACGATCAAGAGAACATTTATAATTATCAAAAATGTCGTGAGGTGATAGCTCTTGCAGTGCAAAGGTACCTTTTCTGTCATCCATTTAAGACCGAAGGTCCTTAGCTCACTAGAACTCTATGATCCAATTAAAAGCTTTCAACTCCATGGAGAGATGACTGCTGGAGTAAAAAGTACAATAAGCCTTGAGATAGTGAGAAGTGGGCAGATCCAAATGCTATTTGAATGGCAGAAAGGAGTGCGTCACATTTGGATCCCTGCCAGCGAGGCAGGTGGCATTGGAGAGACTGTTGGGTAGGTCACCTACAGTCTGCCTCAGCTGGCAATAAAAATTATAAAAGTACCGCATTCCTTTGCTTTTATAACACATTCAGGGTTTGTTCACAAGTTTTCCTGTCACCTATCTTAGATAACTCAAACTTTTTATTACATTCTAATTTATTTAAGGCCTCCCTCACCTGAAAGCATTGTGTAAGAAGCTACTCTTTTTTTTTTTTTTTTAGGTTTTTTTTGAGGCAGGGTCTCACTTTGTGGTTCAGGCTGGCCCTGAGCTCAGCCTCAAACTCACATCACAGCAATCTTCCTGCCTCTGCCTCCCGAGTGCTGAGATTACAGGCGTGAGCCACCATGCCCGGCACTGTGCTGTGTGGTACTGGTTGCTGCTGGGTGTGAGTCTCCATGCCCAGTATGGTATGTGGTCACCGGGGAATCGAACCCAGGCCCTTGCGCTTGCAAGACAGGCACCGGAACCACTGAGCTAACTCCCTGACCCGGACATAACCTTTTTAAAGAAAACAGTCAGTGTTGATACACTAGAGTTAATAATAAACTGTGTATGTGTGTATCCGAAATTGTGAGCAACTGTAGTGTTTTCTGGGGCAGCGTAGCAGTGTTCTAGTCTGGTTTGTGTATGTCTGGGAATGATTCCTAGAAAAATAACGTTGAGTTGGCCCCCAAATTCTCCAAAGCACCTCCCCTTTAACAAAACACTTCCACATCTGATTAGTGGCCCGCTTCTGTTGTCTGGCCTAGAGACAACCATGTTGACAGGAATTATCACAACTGCTTAAGTCTAAGACACCAGTTGTCAAAATATGAAACAGCTCCTGCTATGGTTTAGATCTGGAATGTCCCCAAAGCTCAGTGTTGGGGGCCTAGAAAGGTAGGTGGGACACGAGGGTGCTGTACTCAAGGGAAGGACGATTCACCCACTGATGGGACGTGCCCTGGGTATGTGCAGTTGGGCGGTGGGGTCGCAGAGAGGGGTCACGGGTGGATGACCTGGGTCTCTTCCTCCCTAGTCCTTATCTTCTCTGCTTGCTGCTCACCATGACACAGTAGCTTTCCTCTGCTCAGATCTTTCCACCATGCTGTTTCTGGAGTTAAGCTGCCAAACACGGGACTGAACTTCTGATACGTGAACCAAAGCAAACCTGTCCCTTAAGTTGTGGGAGTTTCTGACATACATCACAATCAGATTTCCCAGAATAATGAAGGTAATACAAAAGTCAGCCACCTTTGTTTTCACTCCAAGGCTTCACTTCCATAATGTCTTTGGAAAAGGGGTCTTAACAAACATGCTCCAGCTTCCTAACAGAGAAAAGTATACCATACTTTTAAGCACATCTGCTCAAGGAATGAGTTACAATGTTTCACAGTTAAAAGCAATGACTTATTCTCACTTTGAATTTGATCATTAAACAATAATATACTTTAAAAAATGTACCTGTACAAGATGAAACTTGAACATTAGCAATTTTTGAGGGAAATAAGACTATAAAGGCAGTTCATTTTATTCTGCTAAGCTGTAAGGATTTCACATTGTTCATTCAAAATGTTTACTAGAATGACCACTTTCTATACCACTAAAACACTATAAATTAAACATTTTGCAGTCAAAATAAGAACCAGGGAATGCCTTACTAAACAATAAACTGACCCTAAGCATATGATCTTAACTCAATTCAGTAAGACTAAGTTTGCTATATCTTCATTTCAGGTATAAAAATGGACAACTTAGCTTTCAAGAGAAAGCAGAAATTAAAAGAAGACAGAGAGAAGCTAGCTGTGCTGGCACATATCTATAATTGCAAAACTCAGGAGGCTGAGGCAGGATTGTCTAAGTTGGAGGCCATCCTGAACCACATAGTGAGACCTTGTCTCAATAAAACCAAAAAGAGGTAAGTGATGTGCAGCTTAAAATATAAAATCCATATTGTATCTTACATTTCCAAAACACCCTCTAAGCGGTGAAAACACAGATGGTTGTCAGAAACTATAATCCATTAATAAGTCCCCTGATACATTACAATAATAAAAGTTCCTTATAAAAGGGTCCCAAGTATTGTCATTGAGGAACCCCAGGCTGTTTTTAAAGTATTGAAAAAAACGCAAATAAATATGTTTTTGAGGTATTACAACAATCCACACTGCCCATAGCAGACACCTCAGTCAGTACTGTGGAAATGTCTCATCGATTTTGGCAGCCCAAGCCATGAGGCCCCCTACAACATCCCGAACTGTTAAAGAACCTAACTCTTGGGCCGCTGATAGGGACTGCAGGATCTTCACGGCTTTCTGGGAGTCATTTCCCAGTTTGCAAATCACATAAACCGAGACAACAGCCCCCTCCGGCGTGCCCCGATTCCTCTCCTGCATTGCTTCTCTTAATAGTTTCAGGCTCTCCCTATCTTTCCGTTCTAAATGTTTCAAAGGGATGTGTAGAGCATGTGGCAAACGACAGATGTCCACCTCCACTTGAGGCCTGACATCCAGCAACAGGTGGGATGCCCCAGAATCCAGAAGTAGTTTATAGTCGGTGACAGAAATCCGCTCCTCCGGGCTCAGTAACCGCAAGGAGCGGCACTTATCGGTAGCTGAGGAGCCACAGAAGGCCTCATAATCCTGTAGATCGGCCACACTGGGCCGCTCTCCGCAAGCTGCACAGTCAGACCTGCGCCTCCGCAGCCGAATAGACCGGAAATGCCCTCTGAGGGCGTCGAAGAGCAACAGGCTTCCACTGTAAGAGGGACCCAGGCCCGCGGCGATCTTCAGCACTTCCAGAGCCTGCAGGCAGCCTACAACTCCAGTTACAACACCGAGCACCCCGCCGTCGGCACAATTAGTCACGGTCTCCGCCGGGGGTGGTTGGGGAAATATGCAGCGATAGCAAGGACCGCCGTCATAATGGTAGACTGTAATCTGGCCCTCGAAACGCAGGGCGCTGGCCGACACGAGCGGTCTGCCAGCTAGCACGCAGGCGTCGTTAACCAGATAGCGAGTGGGGACGTTGTCGGAGCAGTCGGCCACCACGTCGTAGCGGCGGACCAGGTCCAGCGCCGTGGCGGGGGTCAGGGCCTGGGCGTACGGCACGCACTCCACTTCCGAATTGAGGCGGCGCAGAGAGGCGGCGGCCGAGAAGGCTTTGGCCTGGCCGGCCCGCGCTTCGCCGTGCAGCACTTGGCGGGCCAAGTTGCTCATCTCTACGACGTCGTAGTCCACGAGGCCGAGGCGGCCCACGCCGGCTGCTGCCAAGTACTGAGCCAGCGGGCATCCGAGTCCGCCGCAGCCCACGATGAGGACAGAGGCGGCAGCGAGGCGAAGCTGTCCGTGGACGCCCAGCTCCGGCAGCACCAGCTGCCGGCTGTAGCGCAGAATCTCATCTCGGGACAAGGCGACCTTCGGCGGCAGCGGCGACACCGGAACTCGCCGCTCTGGCTCCGATTCTTGCTCCGCCAAAAGCGCCGCGGCCAGCCTCTGCTTCAAGGAATTCAGCTCCTCCTCACGCTGGGCGACTGCAGCTTGTAAAGCAAGTACCTCCTCCCGAGCAGCCATGGTGATTTCTCCCGGAAACTTTCGCGAAATGACTTCCGTTTCCGGCTTCCTCTCCAAAAGTGGTAAACAAAAAAACCTTTATGGAACTTGATAAAGGGAATCAGTAGAAAGGTGTTTCCTAAATAAACCTCCCAGTCAAATTTAAAAGATGTATATATGCTGAGTACTTATAACTGGACGGCGGAGGCGCATAGAGAGGCCCGAGAAAAATGGAACCAGTCACACAGACCACCCCCTTTCCTCCCGGTTTAGTACGGCCCACGCTGGCTTACGCAATTCCGTCTCCGGCGCCTCCGACAGTTCCTCCATGGCCTCAGAGAAAACGACTCGTACGCCTAACCGGGCTCGGCCGGAGCCGGAGGGGCGCTCTCCGCCGCGGGACAAATATTCTGTGCTTTTACCCACCTACAACGAGCGAGAGAACCTGCCGCTCATCGTGTGGCTGCTGGTGAAAAGCTTCTCCGAGAGGTAGCGCCCCTCGCCGCTCTCCGGGGAGAAGACGAGCTGGCTTCCCCCTCCTCGGTGTCGGCGGTTGGCTGCGCGAGGCGGCTCGCGTCGGGAGCCAAGGCGGCTTCATCTTGGGTTTCCTCGGGTGCTGCGCTCAGTCCCGCTTTGGGGCTTTGTGGGATACTCATTCGTTATGGACCCCTGTCCTACCCCGCCTTTTTCTTAGGCCATCACCCCCTCGGTCTGCAGGCCTGAGCGAGCGTGATCACTCCCCGCCCCGGTGCCGAGGCCTGGCTTATGTAAGCTTGCGATTTGGTCTGTGGGGTTAGGGAGTCCCTGCTGGTCTGGGTGAGCTCTCTAGAAAGGACAGAGAAAGGCCTCTTCGCTCATCGTTGTTGGGTGTTTGATGTGGTTGCTAAAAAAGGAATTTGGAAGTTTGAATTTGAAAGTGTTACGCAGCTTTTTTAAAATCTAAGTCAAAATCGCGCAGCATGGTGATGCAGGCCTGTAATCCCAGCACTCGGGAGGCAGAGGTAGGAGGATTGCTGAGCTACGTTAGTGAGTCAAGGCCAGCCTGGACTGCACAGTGAGACCTTGTCTTAAAAAAGAAAGAAAGAAAATCCTTATGTTAGTAGTAAGTAATTTGTTTTATGTTTAAACAAATGAGGTCATATTGTAAATACTTTTGAAGATTTTTTTTTGTTGTCAACAAAAGAACAAATGATTTTTAAAGGTGACACTCCATAAGGCTGTGATATTTGGTTAGACCGATAATATTAGTAAATACAGATAATATCCAGTGTTTTGTTTGGCTTTTGGTTTATAAACAGAATAAGGACTTGGTTTGCATCATGTTTTCTGACAAAAAAGTGCTTTCTAACAGAGAAGTGCTTGACATACACTGTCAAGCTGTGAGTTTGCCTTTATTAAATGAACGTTATGGCAAGCCCATAAATGGCCAAGCTGACTATGTTAGACTTACGGTGTTGGCAGTATTTATTGGTGGAGACCATTTACTGTTGTGATTACACTTGGAAGAACTTTCTGCATATATTTGACACTTCCGTTTTAATTCATGTCTTTATTCATTTAGTTGCTCCTTTTCATTTCATTCTGCATGTTCTTTCCAAATTAGAGATGTTACTTATCTTTTTCTGCGCTTGTGTTCTTTATTCCTTCCCTCTTTATAATGCAGTTTATCTTTTAATGGTTTCTGAATAGACTTTTAAACATAAAAATGAATTCGTATAGGAAATATCTTTTTTCAGATGCAATTACTTCCTGTCAGCTCAGTTTATCTCATTAAATTGTCTCAGGTGATTTGGCTGCTTTGTAGAGGTAGAGGAAAATAATTTTGCTTATGAATGACTGTTTTGTGTATGAAACACCCCTGTCAGCTAGAATCAACATCCTAGTATTTTGCCAGGTTAAAGTACCATTCCCTAAGTTAAAGTGACACTGGGACCTGGGGTTGTATTTATTCTTGGATAAGATATCTTGCCAGATTGAAAATTGGGGGTTTTTTTTTCTTCAGAATTAACCGACGACTCCATTTATAAAGCCTTTAACAGAAAGTAGTTTTTGGTTTATTTCCTTGCCTGTATTTCTTAAAGCAAGATGAGAAAACCATATTGTCTCCTTTTCGTTCCTCTAAACTTTCCTAATATCTTAAGGGAGTTAGGGGTGAAGACTGTGATAGTGATCATTTATGCCCTTACGCAGTATTAATCCACCAAATATTCTGTGAGCTTGTTTTTAGGATAGAAACTAGTGTGTAAAATCATTGAAAGGAATAGATGTTGATTCTGAATCACGGTAATATCACTCATAATTCTATTAGGCTTTTATTTATTTTTTGTTTGACGGTGGGTTAATGCTTCTAGCTATTTAAAATGGGTTGAAAGATTGTGAAATCACTCTAAACTGGTTTTTAAGAGTGCAATTGCACTATTCGTGATTATTACTTAAATTTGTTAGTATTAAGTTTAAAAAGATAATTAGATCTGTATTTTGAGTTGCTATTTATAAAGTATTTTTAAAATATTTTGTGAAACTAAAGCTTGGTACTAAGATGTTACATTTCTATTTCCAAAGTAAGCAAGTACTCTGTGTGTGTGTGTGTGTGTGTGTGTGTGTGTGTGTGTGTTTTACCAGGAATTGAACTCAAGACTTTACAAATACAACTTATGGAGTATCTTATATGTCATACATAAACTGTAATTTTCTTTTCATTTGAAAGTACATTTTCTTTTTTTTAAAGTTTTTTGAGACAGGGTCTTGCTTTGTGGTTCAGGCTGGCCCTGAGCTCAGCCTCAAACTAACATCACAGCGATCCTCCTGCCTCTGCCTCCCAAGTGCTGGGATTACAGGCATGAGCCACCACGCCCGGCACTGTGGTGTGTGGTACTGGTTGCTGCTGGGGTGAGTCTCCACGCCCAGTATTGTTATGTGGTTACCGGGGATCGAACCCAGGTCCTTGCGCTTGCAAGACAGGTGCCAGAACCACTGAGCTATATCCCTGGCCCCTGAAAGTACATTTTCTAAGTGAAAATTTTTCAGTGTCTCAAAAGCATTTTTTAGCAACATACTAGGTTTAAAAAGTAAAGTACTAAATCTTCTAATGTTTGATAATTGAAGTTAGTGACTAATATGGTAGTAAATCTATACATTCACTAGTGAAGATTAATAATTTTTAAACTATTTTAAAATTTAAAATTTTTTTCTAAACAGCAATATGATTTTATTTTTATTTTTAGTGGATTCAGTTATGAAATTATAATAATAGATGATGGAAGCCCAGATGGAACAAGAGATGTTGCTGAACAGTTGGAAAAGATCTACGGATCAGACAAAATTGTAAGTATATAAACATTTTTCTGTCATAAGTTGTGCTAATGTAAAAGGAGAGATAAGTGAGTAGTGCTTAAATGTGATCTGCCCAGAAACAAAAAAAAAAGAGCAATTTATGCCTTTAAGCTTTAAATACTTTTTCATTGTGCTATCAGTTTTACATATCTTTGGCATGTTGTATCTATGATAGTTTTACAGCAAAAGAATGTCCTTAGATAAACTGTTTTTATGACTGAATCTTAAGTAAGTTTTCTTAAATGGCGAAAGTAAAGCTGTAATTGGCATGTGTTCTTCTGGCTCCCCTTCAGTAAGGGCTCTTCCTGAATTCTCAGTGGAGAACACTGCCTACAGCCCAGGAAGTGGAAAACGTGATTCTTTTCCTGTGGAAGGAATGTAAATGTCTTCAGAGCACTTGCATCTTAATTTTAATCTGGGAAAGTCTTGGGGGGGGGCGGTTCTAAATGCTAAACTTTAGGTTTTCCACGGTATCCTGAAATCTTGTTTTTCTATAGGAGTAACTTAGGCAAATAATAGAATTTGTCTTATAACAACTTTGTAAGTATCATTTTGGATTTAGAAATGTGTAGTCTTCTTTGGTTGATTTTGGACCAAAAGCACATAACTAACATTTTTAACTGGAAAGCACATTCCAGCATTAGGTATTTATTTGTAATTTATAATTCACTTTAAATCATTCATAGTGTTGCTGCTGCTTATTCCTTTCTTAAGAGAAGCTTCCTGTGTAACACCATAAATACATAGTAGTATCCAGAGCCCCTACCCATTGTTAGCAGCTCTTCTTTCTATATGGCAACCAAAAATGTATCAGATGTTTCAAGATGTCCTCTAGGGGATGAAACTGTCTCTTCACCCTCAATAGAGAATAATTTTTAGGTCTTCAGAAATAATCTCTTAGGGAACTTAGACTGATATTTGCATCTGAAAAAGAAATAATCATTATTTCTTTAAAAAGCAGTAACCAGATCCAAATATTCTTCTTACTGAATCCTGAATAATTTCTGCAACTACTCTTCACTTAGAGGCCAAAGTTAGTTGTAAGAGATTTGGTTGGTGGGGAATAGTTTAAGGAAAAGTGTCACACTGGGGATTGAGCCCAGGGCCTGGTGGTACTTAGCCAGGAGCCTTACCACTGACCTACATATGCGCCCTCTATGATCTGTGAATCTGTAACCGCAGATAATTCACTCACAGGTCTGCCAGACCTCCGAGTCCTCTCTGAAAATCTAAAAGAATACAGAAGGAAATAAAAAGGTAGTACATCTTGGTTTTCTAGCAGAAACATTATATAATGCTAGTTTCATATATTTAGCCAATATTTCCCCAACTTTTCTTTCAGATGCTCTAGGCTTTGAGTTAAACAGTACCATTTTATCTGGGAACATTATTGTAACATTGTGAATACTTTGTCGTAAAACCTTGGTCTTAGGAGCATGGCTCATTGATTTTAGGGACTGTCTACTAAATTGACCTTTCACATTCTTAAACAACATTGACATCATGGAGTTTCCTTTTCTAGAAACCTAATAAAATTAAAAGTAATGAGAAAAAATAAGCATTCATTGTCACAGTTTCTCTGCAGTGCCAGATCAAATTCCCTACTCATTCATCATTTTACGTCCTTTAGATCATCACTTATGAGGCAGTCACAGCAACAGACATACAATCCCAGCTATTTTTGGAAACTGAGGTGGAAGGATCTTGAGCTCACTGAGTTCCAGGCCAGCCGGGATAACCCAGCAAAACCCCATATCAGAATCAGTCACTTAGGCCACGCCACAAAAGGCACTTGCTTGCTTAGACTGTCGTATGTATGTTTAGTTGAGAGGAAGAAAAATAACCATCAGAGCCATCTTGGAATGCTTCAGATGAGTGTCATGGATGTTTTGTCGAGTGGCCTCTCAAACTGGCTAAAATGCACATTTCCAAAAAATCCAAGGAAGAGCTGGGGATTTAGCTCTGGCATCTGCCTTGCAAATGCAAGATCCTGGGTTTGATCCCTGGTAACTGCATACCACAGTGCCAGGCATGGTTGCTCATGCTTGTAATCCCAGCACTCAGGAGGCAGAGGCAAGAGGCTGTGAGTTCAAGGCTTGCCTGGGCTACATAGTGAGCTCAGGGCCAGCTTGAACTACAGAGCAAGACCCTGTCTCAAAAAAAAAAAAAAAACAAGGAAGATAATTTTTAAAAAATTTTATGCTAAGGAATCTGAGGCAAGAAGTTAAATCATCTTCTAAGGTAACACTGCTAGCTCAAGCAGCAGTGGTGGGACCACAGAAGAATGGGAAGCATATATCCTAAACTTAACACTGTTTACAGGGATTACAGAGATCTTCAACAGAAAGATGTTGGATGCTTTTTAAAAACGTTGTTTCATCATCCAGTGTGAGATGAGACAAAGTCATCTATATTTTACATTTTTCTACTTTTGAGATGTAGTTGACAAAATTGTACATATTTGAAATGTATAATGTGATTTATGCATACATTGGAAATGAGTACCTCAGGTTAATGAATACAAGTAGCACTTTCTAAGGTTATCGTTTTGTGTATACGTTACATGTGCACAAATGAGTGTAAGGAGGGCACTGGAGATGTATTATCTTTAAAAAGTGAGGTATGAAGTCCGATACTAATAACCGGAATCCCCATTTGATGTATATTGAAGCCTCAGAGCCTTATTCAATTTCAGCATTGTTTTGTAGTTAAGTGCTTTTTAAGTTAAGTGTATAAAATGTAATTATACAACTATTTTTAAAACATCAAATATAAGTTCACTTAATTATGTATAATTACCTAAAAATAATTGGTCTTGCCAGGCGTGATGGCTCACACCTGTAGTCCCAGCACTCAGGCAGAGGCAGAAGGATTGCTGTGAACTCGAGACTAGCCTGGGCTACATAGTGAGCTCAGGGCCAGCCTGAACTACAAAGCAAGACCCTGTCTCAAAAAACAAACAAAAAAAATTGGCCAGGATTTAGCTCAGTGTTTCTCGTGCCTGCCTCACAAGTGCAAGGTCCAGAGTTCAAGAGTTCAATCCCTGGTACCTAAAAATAAAAATTTTTATTCCAAATCTACTCATAACTACAATAACAGGATCAGTACCCTAACTAAACTACAAGTAATTTTTAAAAATATGAACTGTAAATGGCCAGAAAACATGAGAAATAATTGCACCTCACCTGACACTAAGTTCATAATCCTCAAATATATCCAAACCTTTCATATAAAATGGCTTGTTAAATTGCATATATATTAGTTCGAGCATGATTATATAACTTGAAATATTTCCTGTCATATTTTTTTCACGGTTTCTGTGGTGGCAGTTTTTGGCAAAATAAACCCTTTTCTCCCTGCCTCCTTTCTGCCTCATCCTTTTGTACTAAGGAGTGAAACTAGAGCCTGTCCCTGAGCTCTTTCTCCAACTCTCCCTTTTTAAAACTTAATTTCTTTAAGAGTAGGAAAATTTATTGGGGAATCAGAATAAGGAATAAGAACAGCAGCTCAGTGATGGGAGGAGTTCCAAATATAGTGCCCTAATTTATTTATTTTTGAGACAGTGTTTCACTGAATCAGCAGGTTGCTCTGACTGGCCTCAAGCTTGCAATCCTCCTGCCAGAGGTCTGAGTTTACGGGCACACTCTACCATATCTAGCCAAAATATTTTGTCAGTGAAATTACAGTATAACATAAAGTATGTTTTAAGTAAATGTGCCAGAGACTATGTGCCTAGCACTCTTGGCAACATTATACATGAATTCAGTACTTGTTCCTCATGCCAGCTGTAGGAGGGGTGGTCTTTTGTGACCAGGATCATGTTGCAGATGAGCAGCAGGATCAAGATTTCAGATTAAAACAATGTGACTTCATAGTACAGATAATTCTGCTTCTACTTTATAAGAAAGGAGCCATCAGATTGGTGCAGGAGGTGAGATGGTGGTAAAGCACACTAATTAGGAACAATTTGAACTTACTTCATAAAAAATAAAGACAGTCTGTTTCTGGAGAGCGGGAGAGGCAGTGTCCCTCTCGTAGCCCAGGCTGACCTCGAACTTGTGGCAGTCCTCTTCTGTCAGTCTCTATTATAGACATACGCTACCACACTCAGCATAAATAAATTCTTACAAAATTTAAGTGTTTCTAGGAAAACTGAAATTGCTTCTGATGGTCAGTTGTTAATTTGCATTTCTGTCCCTTCTGCAAGGCAGACTCGGCTCAACACTCTGATAGATGTTTTTTTGCATACAGTGTAGAGCTAAATAATGTACCTTGTAGTGTAGGCTTGAACTCAGTTTGTAGCCTAGGCTGGCTTCCAACTTGTGACCTTTCTCCCTCAATGTCTTGTCTTTTTTTTTTTTTGAGACAGGGTCTCACTTTGTAGTTCAGGCTGGCCCTGAGCTCAGCCTCAAACTCACATGACAGCAATCCTCCTGCCTCCGCCTCCCGAGTGCTGGGATTACAGGCGTGAGCCATCATGTGTGGCACTGTGGTATGTGGTACTGATTGCTGCTGGGCATGAGTCTCCATGCCAAGTATTGTATGTGGTTACCGGGGATCAAACCCAGGCCCTTGCTGCTTGCAAGACAGGCACTGGAACCACTGAGTTAAATCCCCAGCCCATTACTACTACTTAGTAATATCTTAGAGATGCTTTGTTTCCAGGTTCCTACATTTCTTTTAACCACTCTATAATGCTCTTAGTATATGCAACATTAATAGAAGGTATAAATCTTTGAAATTTTTGAAAATTGAAAAACAATAATAAAGTGATAATTTTAAAAAGAAAGATTTTCCAGCTGAAGCAGTGTTACAGAAAATCTGATTAGCTTTAAAAGATTTGCTTTTTTAGGGCAGATACAAGATGAAATACTTGGTCAATAACAATTACAACATCAAAATGAAGTCTGTCTAAGATCTGACATTTTGTCTGGTTTTGCTCATTCACTTCTAATATATATGACTGAATATACATGTTTTTCTTCCTTGTGAGCACTTACTGGATAAGAATGCATTTTATCCATCTTTGTTCTGTAAGACATACGGCAGCAAGCATGCAGTAGAGAGAAAAGGAAAAAATTAATTTGTTCAGCTGGGACTTAAAAATGCTTTGTTTAGAGATTAGCAGTCCGAGGGTCTGCTTATATCACGAGAAGTACAAGAAGAGGAAATGATACACTTGCAAGGAAGGAGGCTAAAGTCAAGGTCCATATATGAAGCAAAAGTTAGGTGGCAAACTATAAGAAAAAATTAGAAAAAAATTTGATCTTCTTGCTAGTTACATATCATGTTATTGGACCAGTAAGAATATAATAGGAGGTTGTCCACGTGAAAAGTCAAGATAAGTTGGTGGCGCAAGAATGCTATCATGTTTAAAATCACAACAGAAATTGGGAAAGTAAACAAATCCAGCAAATACGAAAAGTTAGAGAATAAGTTAGTTTTTCTAGGAAAAACGTATTATTGAAAATGATAGCTCAGATAGTAGATATGGAGATAATATTGGTTAGAATATAGTAGAAAACACCAGAAAAAAATAAAAATTTGCCTGGAAGCTTAAGAGTTAAAGAATGTTGCCTTTCTTTAAAAACTATACTATTTGATTTGTTAAGAATTTTTTTTAACAATGGCAAAAAACATTAAGCATGTTCTCCTTTAAGGTCTATAAATGTAACTATTAAACTGAATGAATATGCACTTATAAGAGTAAAATCATTTTAAAATAGCTTTTCAAAATTTGTGTTGTAATGTTTCTTATAGCTTCTAAGACCACGAGAGAAAAAGCTGGGACTAGGTAAGAATCTCCTTATGTTTCTTTATGAGAACTTCATAACTGCTGCTTGCCATGATAGAATTATCCAGTGTTCATTTTCTCTGTGGAACAGGGCCAAAATATACATAGCAATATATATCATCATACACATATCAAACCTTAATACTTAATGCCCCTTTCCCTCCCCTGTCTCCCCTTTGTCCTGTCCCTCAGTCTCTAGATCCTCTTGCTATTTCCAAAAGGTCTACCTCCCTCTTTCCTATCTCTGTTTTGCTTTTTAGATTATTTTAAACTTCAGGATTCTCGCATAAAAGAAATCATGCAATATTTAACTTTCTTTGTCTGGTTTTATTTAACATCATAGTCTTAAGGTGCATCCATTTTCCTACAGATAACTGAAGTTTTAACTTTTTTGTCTGAGTTACACTCTGCTAGGAATATATACATTTTCTTTGTCCATTCATCTGTTGAAGAAATATGTAGACCATTTTCAAGAGTTAGCTATTGTGAGTTTTGCTGCTATAAACATGGACATGCATGTATTACTGTAATGTTTTTAACTCTTGCCAGAATAGAGGACATAGTTGGGTTGAATAAAATTTCTCTTCTTAGGTTTTTGAGAAATATTTATACCAAGTCTTCCAATGTAGGGAATTTAACATGAGGAATCTTGTTATACAATGCCCAGCATTGTGCTCTGTGGTACTGATTGCTGGTAGGTGTGAGTCTCCATGCCCAGCATTTTTGTATGTGGTTAACAGGGATCGAACACAGGCCCTTGCACTTGCAGGACAGGCGCCAGAACCACTGAGCTAAATCACTGGCTCAAGACTTTCTACATTAAACATGGGGAATTAAGAAAATATTTCAGTTGAGTTTAGTAAATCTAACGTGAAACTCTGAATTTAGTCACAGTTGTCACATTCAACATTGATGTACTTTTTTGAGGAGCATAGAGAAAGCACAGTTCCTAAAATTGGAACCTGTTGTCCTTTCGTCTCATCAGATATTCAGTCTCTGAATATCTGAGGCCACAGAGTTCTTTGGGATTGAAATAATGTCGAAACTTCGGTGAAGTCTGTATGTATTTTTATTTTTGACAACTAGGTACATATTTGTGGGGCACAGTGTGGCATTCCAATATGTATATAAAATATATGATTCAGATTGGGATAACTGACACATTTCTTTGTATTGAGTACATTAACAATCCTCTGCATTTAGAACTATGCATGACATATTTATCATACTGTTCTGTCTCGAACATGTGTTATTCCTCCTAGTTATTATAATTTGGAGCCAGAGAATGCAAGAATTCCTAACTTTTGCTCCCAACCAATTACACTAACATTCCAAGTCTCTGAGTAGAGACATAAAGGAAGCTGAATCATTTCTAGGTATGCCTTTTCCCGATGTACCAGAGTGTAGAGGCCTAGTGTACCTAGGCTAAGTGTAGAAGACATTCAGTGGGCAGCTCTGGTGGAAAGGAACTTGTAGTGCTGGGAAGTGCACAAGCAGGGAAACCTGGAGTATAGGATGAGCATGAGAAGGAAATTAGGAAATAGTTTGAATATAGAATCAGTTGGCCTTAATTATGTATAGTTTAGAAATCATTGGTTAAAAGTCAAATCTCAATGCCTGACTTGTCATTGTAAGGCATTTTCGGAAATGTGGTGAGTTACAAGGACAGGAATTGGGGAGGTTATTTTGGAATGTTACATTAGAGATTTCTGAAGTATCCAAAGGTAGATAGCAGGTAGGAAGCTGACCTATGTGAGGTCTAAGAAAAGGCCTGGCCTTCTTATTGTCCTGGGTAGATACTGAGGAAGCATTATCATGAAGATAGTTTTTAAAACCTAAGAATTGTGATAATTTTTATGTAATCTAAGACTTTGATAACTTTTCATTGCTTGAATGAATAACTGTTTAAGTGAGAGTTCTTTTTCTATTACACTGGCATCAGAATAAGAAGTGGAGACCAGCTACCTGCGTGACTGTATTATGCATGTGAAGTATATTCTTACTGGGAAGTTACTCATTTATTAATGTCACTTTTAGAGCACTAATAGTGGCTTTTTCACTGTTCTAAGGAGTGTCTTTCCACTCATTTGTATAGCTAAACATTTCTGGTGATTTTCTTTAATCGGTATAAGTGCTTTCATTTTCAGGAACTGCATATATTCATGGAATGAAGCATGCCACAGGAAACTATATAATTATTATGGATGCTGATCTATCACACCATGTAAGTAAAGTACTTGTTTATTAGTTATATATGATAGTCTTTTTTTTTTTGAGACAGGGTCTCGCTTTTGTGGTTCAGGCTGGCCCTGAGCTCAGCCTCAAACTCACATCACAATCCTCCTGCCTCTGCCTCCCGAGTGCTGGGATTACAGGCGTGAGCCACCACGCCCGGCACTGTGGTATGTGGTACTGGTTGCTGCTGGGTGTGGGTCTCCACAGCCAGTATTGTTATGTGGTTACCAGGGAATCGAACCCAGGCCCTAGCGCTTGCAAGACAGGCGCCGGAACCACTGAGCTAACTCCCCGGCCCTATATATGATAGTCTTACCCTACTTTACTGACTATTTCTTTCTTCTGTATTTCAGCCAAAGTTTATTCCTGAATTCATTAGGTAAGTATTATTTCTAATATTTAAAAAAATGATTGAAAGCAGTTATTTTATTGTTTTGGGGCTTTCATTTTTCACTCCAATTAAAAATGTACATGCTATTTTAAGTTTCCTATCAAAAATATAACTAAAAGATTTGGGGTTTATACATGTAAATATGTGGTTAAATAATGTATTTTAGGAGACCTGAGGGACAAATAAACAGGAATTTCTTTGTTACCTAAATTTTTTCAGATCACAGAAGATGACAGTGGCTTCCCTGTCAGTGGAAGCCTTGAATGGTTAGCATAAAACACCATGAGTAAATAGGGTTTATGCTAGGAATGCCACAATGTTTCCTGCAGTACAATTCATTTATCATGTTAACAAAGCAGCATGACTGTCTATAGTTGCTAAAGGGTTTTTTTATTGTTTGTTTGTTTGTTTTGAGACAGGGTCTCATTTTGTAGTTCAGACTGGTCTTGAACTCATTATCTCACTATGTAGCCCAGGCTAGCCTTGCACTCACAGCAGTCTTCTGCCTCTGCTTCCCAAGTGCTGGAATTGCAGGCATGAGCCACCATGCCTGGCGTTACGATATGTGGTACTGGGAATCAAACTCTGGACCTTGCACTTGCCAGCCAAATGCTGGAACCACTGAGCTAAATCCCTGGCCTGCCAAAAGGTATAATTATGTAATTGTTGCTTTTTCTAATAAACCCTTTGAAACATGCTTAAGATAATCTAGACCTAAATATAAAACTTCATACCAAATACTAGTGAAATACTAAATTCATTAACTTGCAGGATTTGGGATTTTTTTGTTTTTCTTTTTTAGTTGTTTGGTTTTTTTGTTTTGTTTTGTTTTTTTTATTTATCTTTATTGGTACATTAAATATACACATCATGATTGCACTCCATAATGGGGATTTGTACCAGTATAAGACAACTTAATTCTCATTTTTTCCCATAGCCCTACCCACCCTACCACCCCCCCATATACATAAAATTTGTTTCCTTACTTTTTTGTTACAATCTCAACATTGTCCCCTTTTACCTTATTTTACATCGAGCATTTTCTATTTCACAATATATAACATACAATGCTAGGACTCATTTACATCTTCATTTTCTCATACCAGAGAAAAGATGCGATATGTACCTATCTGTGCCCTATTTATTTCACTTATGAGGATATCCTCAAGGTATGTCCATTTAAGTAGAAATGATTCAAACTTACATTTTTTATGGCAGAGTAGTACTCCATTCTGTAGAAGAACCACAGCTTTTTTATCCAGTCTCCAGTTGATGGACACTTGGGTTGTTTCCAAGATGTAGCAATCACAAACTGGGCTGCTATAAACATGGGTGCACGTATGTCACTGTGATATGAGTCTTTTAATTCTTGTGTGTATATACCTATGTTGGTTGGTTTTTAAGTAGATAAATTTATTTTTTATTTTGTGGGACTGGGGATTGAACTCAGGACCTTGTATTTGCCAGGCAGGCAGCAGCATCACAGAGCTGCTTCGCCAGCCCTGTGAAATACTAAATCATTGCCAAGAAGTTCTAGGATTGCAGTCAAGGAGTACATATTAAAATAACTACTGTATATTGATTTGCCAAAATTAACTTTCAATGAAGTAATATCCAGGGTGGGGATTTAGCTCAGTGGTTCCAGCGCCTGTCTTGCAAGCGCAAGGGGCCCAGGTCTGATCCCCGGGTAATCAATACAATACTGGACGTGGAGACTCACACCCAGCAGCAACCAGCACCACATACCACAGTGCCGGGCTTGGTGACTCACACCTGTAATCCCAGCACTCGGGAGGCAGAGGCAGGAGGATTGCCGTGATGTGAGTTGGAGGCTGAGCTCAGGGCCAACCTGAACCACAAAGTGAGACCCTGTCTCAAAAAAAAAGAAGTAATGTCCAGTATTATTAATGTGGTAGAAAATAGATACATATTGCTGAATGGATATTTTGTTGAAAAAAGTGTGACTTGCTGTAGCCTTGGAAAAGAATTTCTGGTAATATCTATTAGAATGGTTATTAGATATTATTCATTCTGGTTTATCATTCAGGGAGGGGAACCCATTGTAAAAACAGCAACAAAGGCCTTAGTTGAATAGTCTATTATACTAGTTGTTGCAGCTATTAAAAGGAATGGGGGGAGGGGGGCGGGGAGTTAGCTCAGTGGTTCCGGCGCCTGTCTTGCAAGCGCAAGGACCCGGGTTCGATTCCCCGGTAACCACATAACAATACTGGCTGTGGAGACCCACACCCAGCAGCAACCAGTACCACATACCACAGTGCCGGGCGTGGTGGCTCACGCCTGTAATCCCAGCACTCGGGAGGCAGAGGCAGGAGGATTGTGATG
>PVIR01004806.1:26364-45377 GCA_004026965.1 Petromus typicus | reverse complement strand
AAAAAAGGAATGCAGGGGGCCAAGCATGTAACTCAGTGTGCGGCCACCTGCCAGACAAGTGCAAGGTCCTAAGTTTGACCCCCCAGTTCCACAAAAAAAACGAACTAAAAGTCAAAGGAAAGTCACTCCTACTTTGTATCTTTCATGTCGGGAATTTAGTTTAGTGGTTGAGGGAACCTTTTAAGCAGATGGTTCCAAGTTTAATTCCCAGTACCAAAAAGAGAAACAAGAAACAGGAATGGGGAAAATCTCTGTTGATCTGTTTACACATGATTCTGTTATGTATGTTAATTTGACAAAAAGCAAGTTACAAAGTATATCTTTGGATTCCAACTTAGTAGATAGGACCAAAAAGTATAGACAATGTGTATCTGTCATTGTTTTCTATAAGCCTAGAGAAAGGTTTAGAGGTGTATCACACTGGTTTAGCATTCTGTTTGGGTGGGGGTTATAAGCAGATTAGAAAAGAGATTGGGAAATCTCTTTACAGTTCTGTTTGTGTAGCTTATGAAAATTCCTGTTGAAGCCAAGAGCTTTTTATAATTGACAGTGTTGGGCTGGAGATTTAGCTCAGTGGTTACGGTGCCATGATAAGGTCCTGAGTTCAGTCCTTCATACCAAATATATATATGTAGATATAGATAATTGACAATGTTATTTTTTTTTCTACAGAAAGCAAAAGGAGAGTAATTTTGATATTGTCTCCGGAACTCGCTACAGAGGAAATGGAGGTGTATATGGCTGGGATTTGAAAAGAAAAATAATCAGGTATATACATGTGCTATTATTATTGGTGTAAGCATTAGAAACACTGTACTTGGATTAAATTGTCATACTGCCTTGGATTCAGATTATAACTGTTAGTAAATATTCCCAGATAGCTTCTTAACTATGGTTTTTCTTTTGCTTATTTTATTTTGGATGTTTTTCATTAAGAAAAGTAATCAGAGACCTTTGAGCCTTTGGGAGAAACAATCTGGTTCTGCAATAGTTTCTTCATTTGACCTTCAGTTGATTTACATGAACTGTCTATTATTGGCTACTAAATAAGTAGGATTTTCTCATACATTTCTAGCAATTTTTTTTAGCAACTTTAAATAAGATACTTCATGATTTCATCTTTAATTAAGCAGCAGAACATAATGAAACTTTGCAGTCAAGCTTGGATTAAAATCCTATTTAACATTTAATTAACTTGCATTAACTTGAATCTTTTGTTTCATCTACCTCACCTGTAGTTTTCAGGTTTATGGGAAAATGAGATACACGTATTGCTATCATTAATGAATTTCTTTTAATGGTCATTAAGTTCGCCTCAGTTCCGCCTCAGCTGTAAAAACTTGGGGCAGTATTTAAAACTTATTTGCCCAAACACTCATGAAATAAAAGGGGAGGAATAAAGTAGCGCTTTTCTCTTCTGCTAAACATTGGAATCGTGTAAGGAGAAAATCATGAAAAGCTACCATTATATGAGTAAATGAGTCTTCAAAAGTGGGCTGTAAGCATCAGCATTTTCATAGGCTTCCAAGTGAGTCTCTTGTCCAATCAGAGTGGAAAACTATAGTGATCTCTGAAATCACTCTGAATTTGGTCATTCACCCTTTATCTAAAATTGGGGCATTGCAGAGAAATTATAGGCTTTTGGTTTATAGCATTGAGTTATAACTGTTAATAATGATGAATGTCGACATTTGTCTTGGTAAAACTCTAGGTCTCATTAGTATGATCCAGAAGGAGAATTCAAGCCCAAGCTGTCTAGTTAAAAAATATATTGCCTAGTGAGGCGGAAAACATGTATACGGTCCCAGTTACTTAGGAGACCAAGGCAGGAGGATTGTTTGAATCTAGGAGTACAGGACAAGGCAAGGCAACATAGATGTTGTCTGGAAAATAAATAAATACTACCTTGCATAGTTATTAAGCACATATATACATATTCCTTTCCTAAAATCCAGTTTTTGGGAAGTAAATTGTTCTGGAATAGAAACAAATTTAAGGGGAAAAAAATGTTGGTCATCATGTCAGTTGATACCCTCTAGCCTTCTGATTTATATAAAGATACTGATATCAAGTCTATAAAACTCTTTTGTCTGACAAGTGTCCATAATTCTAGATGGTGACTGTTGGTAAATTTAAGTTTTGTGACTTTTTTAAAGTTTAGAAGGATTATTGCATTATAGGTCCCCTGAAAATTTCACTTAGAGAATAAAAATCTGTATTTTGTCTTGAAAAATGAGTATCAGATCTCATTTCACTAAAAATTTACTTGTAAAGGACTGACATTCTGTATAATTGTATTACATTTATGAAATTGGTTTATCATTTTTGTGAAATTAGTATTGCTTTTATGAGATCAGCATTTTTAGCAGTCTGCTCTTTGGTATATTTCTTGTTTATAAATTGTATTTAATGGGATAAATCTGATTGTTTTGTCAGCCGTGGGGCCAATTTTATAACTCAGATTTTGCTGAGACCAGGAGCGTCTGATTTAACAGGAAGCTTCAGGTAAAGTACAATTTTTTTCCTATTTACAACTTTTTGCCTTGTGTTATAGTGGCTACTTTAAAGAAATGTTCATTCTACCCTGCTTTTGTTCTGGAGTGGTACAAAAACAAATTGAAATTCCTTAGAAGCTGCCAGTGAAACCTAAATAAATATCTTTGTATTTTTCTTAATAAGTTGAATGCAGGGCTCAGGTAAATATTTTTACCTAGTGTGAGACTCAGCTACTCCTTTGGAACACTGCTGTTACTGTACTCTAAGGAATAGCACAGGTTTCAGTAATTTCTTCAATTTGTATAAATGTAGCATTATCTGCAGAAAGGCTTAAAATCATTCTTACAAGAAACTTGTCAGTTATTTTTTTTTTTCTTTCTGCGGTATTTTTCAGTTTTTGTTTTTGGTTTTTGGGGGATTTTGTTTTGCAATACTGGGAATGTATCTCAGGGTCAAACACATAGGCAAGGGCTTTTATCTGGGAGTTACATCTCCCCCGACCCCCTCCTTTCCCTGTCTAATTGGAGCCAAGCTTTGGTTCTGGGATTTTTTGTGTCTGGTCCTGAGGGTTTGAGTGTGATGTTTTAGTTTTGCTTCAGTAGGTGTGAACTTTGTATGGACAGGTCAAATAATTAAAGATTGTCTCCCCCTCTCCTCCAGTTTCTGAAACTAAAAAGTGCCTATTCATCTAGTTAAGCTCCCAAGCCCTATGTATTACATAATTTATATTACTTGATAATTGCTGTTATCTATTAAATAATGTTGACTCTAAGGTCCTTAAAGTGTACACAAATTAGAAGCTGGCTGTTGAATGTCAGATTAAAAGAACAGTGAAACCTCTAGAACTAAAAAGTCAGACAGCAGAGCTTGGTTGGTATACATGAAAAGACCCAATAAATCAGTCCTATCAGTTTCAATTTTAAGGCAAAAGAATCATGTGTGATCGCTTACTGCCATGTAGCAGCAATGCAGAAAATGGATAGTGGTACTGACAGTCTTTATACATGAAAGACCAGTGTGAATATCACAGTTGGCAAAGTTTTGAGTGAAGACCCAGGGGCTGTGCTTGGGAGCTCTGGCTCCCAGGTAGGACAACAGTGATGGGGGTGTGTACTGTACAGATGACAAGAGTAGCCATACACAAAAGGGGACCTGTTAACTGCCTAGATTTTAAAAGGTTAAATCCTGTTGTTTTCCCATCAAAGTAGTGGTTTATTAATTACATAAAATTCAGGGGCAAGGATTTAGCTGAAGTGGTACTGTATCTGCTTTGTAAGCACAAGGGCCCAAGTTTGATCTCTGTTACTACAAAAACAAAAACCATAAAGTTCAACTTGTCATTGGACAAAATTCATTATCCCTAGATCCAAAGATTTTGGAGTTGGTACCTTTTACTAAATAAGAAAAGGAATCTCAAAAAAAGACCACAGTCCCATATACAGCAATTTATATTAAAGGTCTTGCTTGCTTCTGACCCTATTCATGGGATCATATACCTACAGGAACATTAGCCATAATTTTAAAGATATTATGGGGAAAGAGGAGGAAAATGATTTTTTTTTTCCCCTCGAGACAAGGTCTTGCTTTGTAGTTCAGGCTGGCGCTGAGCTCAGCCCAAAACTCACATCACAGCAATCTTCCTGCCTCTGCTTCTCAAGTGCTGGGATTACAGGCATGAGCCACCTCACCTGGCACTGTGATATGTGGTACTGATTGCTGCTGGGCATGAGTCTCCACACCCCATATTGTATGGTTACTGGGGGATCGAACCCGGGCCCTTGTGCTTGTTCCCTTGTTCCAGGCACTGGAACCACTGAGCGAAATCCCCGGCCTCAGGAAAATGATTCTTAAAAAGAAATAATTACCCTACCTCACACCTCATCACTGTCAGAATCCTTCTTCTAGTCCAAATTCATTTCTGAATAAATAAATTTAAAATGTATTACTATCCTGTTTTTTCTCACCATATTCCATACTTGAGTTCTTATGGGATCTCGGTGGATAAAAGAATACACATGCTAAGCAATTTTAGGCTCTCGTAAGGTCTATGCTATCTCTTTTTTTTTTTTTTTTTTTTTTAGGTTTTTTGAGACAGGGTCTCGCTTTAGTGGTTCAGGCTGGCCCTGAGCTCAGCCTCCAACTCACATCACAATCCTCCTGCCTCTGCCTCCCGAGTGCTGGGATTACAGGCGTGAGCCACCACGCCCGGCACTGTGGTATGTGGTACTGGTTGCTGCTGGGTGTGGGTCTCCACAGCCAGTATTGTTATGTGGTTACCGGGGAATCGAACCCAGGCCCTTGCGCCTGCAAGACAGGCACCGGAACCACTGAGCTAACTCCCCGGCCCCTATGCTATCTCTTTCTATCCAACTAAAAGCCAAAAGTTAGGGTATTAGAAGCCTGCAAACCTGGTTCCACATGACATCCTTAGACATTGTAAGTTCAGAAAATCTTAACTTCAAAAAGAAGAGTTACATTTTAAATTGCCTTCTCATTGCCTGCTGATATAAATAATAATAAAACCCCTCAAAACCGGAAGCTCCCCACTGTTGGAGGTTACTGAAGAAAGTAATGAGGTTCAGCCACAGAACTTCCCAGCTCCTGTGTCTTACTCTGTAAATTGGGTGTATTCTATGTGATCTGCAGTTCACTGCAGTTAGGCTACACCTGGCCCACACTCAGTAACCTAGCTGTTAGGTGATTCCCATCAGAATCACTTATATCCTGTGGTGCCTACTTCATATTTTAACCTAGATTAAACAGCTCAACCTAGAAGGACTTAATTCCTAGGGAGTTTATTAAGTAAAGGTTAGGAAATAGACATTTTTAAGGAAGTGCATGCTAACTACTGGGTTCTTGTCATCCATTGTGTGTAGTTGTTTAATCCTATCTGACACATCCTCTGATTCAGTATTTGGAACAGTTATCCTCTGTGAACTTTAAACATAAATTATAAGGAAAACTAAAAGAAATGAGTGGTTCTGCATAGCATATTTAAATAATTTCTGATGGTAAGATAGGAAAGTAATTCTCTAGAACATACTGAGAATTCATTTTTCAAAATTATTCTAAACTAGTTAGCAAATTTTATGTCCTGTCTTCAAGATAAATGTATATTCATCAACTATGAGAAGTTTTCTCTATACCAATAATAGTGAATATTTTAGACTTTACAAATATAGTGAACTCTTTGAATGTTCAAGATAGGTGTAGACAAGTGTGTACTGACCTAAATTTTCTTCTACATTGTGGTTTCTTACAGATTATACAAAAAAGACGTTCTGCAAAAGTTAGTAGAAAAATGTGTTTCTAAAGGCTATGTCTTCCAGATGGAAATGATTGTTCGAGCGAGGCAGTTGAATTACACTATTGGTGAGGTATGTAGCTGATGCTAATGTGTCATAGTCCCCATTAAGGAACAGTAAATACTCTTCTGTAAATAGCTTTGGTAAATACCTACAGTGTGGGCTTTCAGTTATTTAAAATGTTTATGTATTAAAGGGTGAAAATTCAATTTCCTTTTAAATTGATACATTTGACCTACTGTGACTTAAAAGCATCTTTCCTTTTTTTTTTCCCCCCTTTTTTTCATTGCTAATAGTTGAACCCAGGACTGTGTGCATACTAGGCACATACTAGCACTACACTGGGGAGCTACATCCCAAACCCAACTTTTCTGTTTAAATAATTAAGTTATAAATACTTACCTCCTCCATTCTAGTCTGACCACACAGTATTATGGTTTAAGTCTGTTAGCCACTTCTCCTTTTGTAAACCAATTCCCACCATACTTTAAACTGGATAATGAATTTTTTTGAGTAAATGAAAATGGGCAAGAATAAAAGGAAGGGCCTGAGGGGTAGGTAGCTAGCTAATCAGCTCTTAGAGGAAGATTGCTAACACTAAACCATTGCCCTAGAAAACAGCTTCCCTACAGTGCTGATTCTCTTGTGGTAATTATAGCTAAACTTGAGAAACTGAGTAAACTAACTGAAAGACCACTTTTATAGTTTTTTTTTTTTTTTTTCTCTCTTGAAGCCTGAAACTTGAGTAAAACAATAGAATAATCAGCGTAGGTGTTTTTCAGACACTTTTAGATTTGGTTCATATGACCTGTTTTTATTTTATTTATTTTTTGGTACTGGGGATCAAACTTGTGACTTTGCACTTACGAGGCAGGAACCAGAATCACTGAGCTAAATCTTTGACCTGTATGACTGTTTTTAAGATAATAAAACATGTCTAATTTATTTACATGAGAGCTTTAAGAATCCCCTCATTCTGAACTGACATGAAAGACTTTTGTTGTAGTAATGCTGTACATCTATTGAGCTTCCCTTCTGACTTTTTTTGAGGACCGAATTCAACATGTACCTTTTTTTTTTTAAACCAGGTTCCAATATCATTTGTGGATCGTGTTTATGGTGAATCCAAGTTGGGAGGAAACGAAATAATCTCTTTCTTAAAAGGATTATTGACTCTCTTTGCTACTACATAAGAGAAAGTTATTTGTTGCTACATACATTGATTTCAATTGAAATATAAAAGGAGCCCTGTTACTGATTTTTATATGTACTCTTAGAGCATAAACCACAAGGTAAGGTAAATTTTATACAAATATGTTATCTGGAGAAACTCCCATTTTTTACTTCAGATTAAATTTTAAAGTTACTAGCCCACTAAACAAGGGTCTCAATTTTCATTTACATCTTGCTGTATTAAGACCTATAAATAAATGTATGAGTTTTTTAATTAAATGTTGCCGATTTCTTTAGTATGTGATTGCAGAATTTCTTACAGAACAGAATCTGAAATATTCTTTCTAAAAAGTAAATTCATAGCTCTTTATGTCTGATAAAGGCTGGGAGAGGAATGTTAATTATTTTTATGAAATATATACTGTAGCTTGTGTATAAAACCTATATTCCATAAAGCCAGAGCAAATATTTCATTTATCTGCCTTCTCTAACATAGGTATTTCAGAAAATATAATTATTTTCTAACTATAGCATAGCTTTTGAATAAGAACATACTTTGAACAAATAAGTTTAGTTGACTTTGTTTTGAACCTAAAAAGAACAGTGGATGTCTGAGTTATTTAGTGATATTTGGCAAACAATATGTCTGTATATTTTGGAGCTTAATTTGCTAAGGAAACAAAGTCTGATAATCATTTGTATTTCTCTCTGCTCTTACCAGAAATAAACTAAAACCTTTGTCATTTGAACAGTTAAACTTCTCCCCCACTGCCATAGTTAAACCTTTAATACACACTCCAGTGAGAGCCACTTCAGTTGTTTTGCACATAGCTATGCATCCAGCCCACTTGCCTTGTGGATGTGACTCCTCTGGTCAGAAGTAAGAACTAGAAAATTTACTAGTGCTTCATGTAAAATTATATAATGACAGTTATAAAGTGCTCAGTGTTTTTGGTGTGTTGAGAATTTATTCTCTTTAAATTCAGTAAAGTTTTTAGTGTGAAATTTGTGGAGCAGAAATTAACCACTTCAGAGAACTATACTGTAAAGCATTGCTTTCTCAGACCTCACCTAGAGTAGATAACTTTTGTCTTTTCGGTTCTTCCCATAATCAATACAACACTTTTATCAGTGTTGGAATTGAGCTTCACTGTTCACTATTTGGAAATCATTTAGAAAAAAATGTGCACTATTTAGATTCCTTTTTGTAGTAAACTTGACAAACACTAAAATCTTTTTAAACATTTATGTCAACACATCATACATTTTGGTTTCATAAACAAGTCCAATGATGAAATCCAGATGTTCCTTTGTATTTGTATTATCACTGTGAAATCTCAGGAAAACTAAAGATTACCTTACTTTGCTTATTTCATAGTAGCTTTCTGTCTGTATTATGCATTGTTCTGAGTCAAGTGCTTTACCCCAAGCCTCCCCTCCTGCTTTTTAAACTTTTTTCAGCTCCTGTTTTCTATTGAAATACTAAATTGACTTTTAAGGATGTTGCAGAAATCAGTGGAACAGTGTGTTGGATGAAAGTTTGTTAAACTTGGGAAGCAGTCTTAAGAGTATAGTTAGCCACACAATTCATCTATTTGGATTCTTTTGAGATGTTAAGTATTACTTGAAACTAAACTTGGAAAAAGTGTAGAGACTGTATTGATAAACTAGCCTTGGTTAATCCTTCACCTTTGGCATTCGTTACTTTTAAATACATGTTACCAATGGTAACACTCAGATGCACTTTACCATAAGACATTGGTTGCAAACTGTTGAGACTGGCCTAAACATCTCGAAGCACTCTGTCCATGTGCTGCCATGCAACCCAGATTGTAGGAGCACTAGAACTTGCTCTAGAATTACAAAGAGTTCTTAAGGACCTTATGGAGGGCCATTAGCAACATCACTTCATCCTTTGGCTTCACCAGTCCTCAGGCCTCAAAACACCAGAGATCCCACTTGTTTTCCTCAAGCCAGAGAGAAGAATCTATGACTGAGCTGGAAGAATGTAAAGTCCAGCAACAGCAAACCTGTAAAATGTAGCCCTTGTCCACTTAATACCCACCTCACCATGAAGGCCTTTGGGCCCAGGGGTTGCCTCATCTCTCAGGTGGGCTTGTGAATCAGCACGAGGCCCTCACACCTAATGTAGGGCAGGTGTCCCTGCCTCTTCTAGCTGCTGCCTGGCCTGGCCTAGCCCGCGAGAGCGAACGCCTCCAAGCACGTGGAACTGCCCTGCACACCCCTCCTTCCAGATGTAGTCCAGGCTCAGCTGAGCCCGCGCAGGGATCCCCAGCACGGCCACCTGACTGAGTGCTGGGCGTGCTGCGGCCCGCTGCTTGTGCCTCCGCCACTGGGGCTGCGGTCAGAGAAGGCGCCCGCCAAGCGCACGGGCCCTAGGAGCGCACTGCGGCCATTATCCGCGGCGCCTCCTAGTGGGTCAATGGCAAATCCTCCAGGTTCTCGCGAGAGCTCCCCCTCAGTGGGGATTATATAATTTCCCTTAGGCGAGGATGGAGTACTGGGTGCACCGCCCCCCAGGAAAAGTTGGGTGGAAGCACAGATGGAAGTAAGACAATTGTCCCTGGGGGACAAGGAGGGACCGGGTGCTGTACCCCATTTCCCCCCCCCCCTTAGCTGGACAATGAGTTCTCTTATGCTAATGAGTACTTACGTCACTTCCGCTCTTTCTCGGCCGCCATTTTGGCTAGGGCAGGTTCGGGGACTCGCTCCGAGGCGCTTGTATTGTCTGCTGAGGGGAGACGCGGGATCGGCCCCCTCCCCCGCCCGTTGCCGCCGCCGCCTCCGCCGGGCCGGTCTCCCCTCCGCCGCCCGCCGGGATCCATGAGCTGAACTCCCGCCCCCCGGCCGCCGCCATCTTGTTCCCCCTCCCCCTCCCGCAGGCACCGCTAAGGGGGATTTTGGCGTCTCCTCAGACACAGCTCCCTCTCTCGGTCCCCGCCACCGAGGAGCGAGGGAAGCGCGGCCGCTGCCGCCGCCTGCCCGCCCGCGCCGGTGAAGCCGCCGCTCCCACACCCTCCGTCTCCTCCCTCCGCCCCTCCTTTGTCTGCACTGCTCGACGACGCTGCCGCCGCCGCCCGCTCAGGGACTGGAGGGAGCCGCTCGCGCCGCCGCTGCCGCCCGCCGCTCTGCTGCGCCCGCCGCGCCCCCCGGCAGCAGCCGCGGCTGCGGCGCGAGCCGGAGCCCGCCGAGCCGGAGCGCGACGAGGCCCCGGGCGCACCCTCCCCGCCCTCGCCGTGCCGCCGCCATCCGCCCGCCGCCGCCGCCGCCGCCGCCGCCCGGCCCCGGAGCACGCCGGCCCCGCGCGCGCCTCGAGGCCGAGTCAAGGTAAGCGGCGCGGGCCCGGCCTGGCCCGGCCTGGCCCTACCCTACCCTGCCCTGCCCTGCCCCGCGCCGCGCGGCGCTGCGCAGCGCCTGCCGCACGCCCGGGGCGCGGGGCGCATTGTTGTTCGCGTCGCACCTCCGGGTGCTCACTCCTGTGCACACTCCGCTGCGGACGCGGTGCCCGTCCTGGCTGGGACCGCTACCTGGGCGCTGCTCGGGGGTCCAGGCGCCTCCTCCTGCAGCCCGACCCCCTTCTCCGCCCCGCGATCCTGCCGAGGCGGTCGGCCAACCTGGCTTTTGCTGCTAAAGGCATCTTCCCCACCCCGCCCCCAGCCAGAGTCGATCTTCTTGCATCCCTGGGAGTAATCCCTTCCGCCCCCTTCCTAAAACGAGCCCCCCCACGCACACCCCATTGCTTGGAACGAGCCTTCTGCCAGGTCTGCCCACCCCTAGCTGAGGAAGAGGGGAGTAGACTGGGGGGCGGGGAGCATGCCTGGTAAGGAGTGAAAAGTCTTTGCCTCCCCGGTGCAATCCTGCCTCCCCAACATGTTAGGCTTCACTCCTATCCTGTCTCAGTCCTTCACCATCCCCTTTTCTCAGTCTCAGTTGCCTGGTCAGCACGATCTCTTAAGAGCTTTCTGAGCACCAACTTTGCAGTAAGATGGCAGAAAATGGAAATTTAGAAAGCTGCAAAAAAGTATTTCATGGGTTTGTAAAAAATTGCAATGAATGAGGAGTATTTCTTTCACCCTCTTATATGACCACCCTCTTACCTCTTCTTTCGTTTGAGCTGCCCCCCCCAACCTGGATGCCTGGCTGCTGGAAAAGGCGCGATTGCTTCTCTTCCTCTTCTGTCCAAGATAGGGTTCCAAAGTCTAATATCCTTTTTAGCCACACACACAACGCCCACGCTGTCTTCTTAATGTTCTTGCATTCACCAGTTTCTCTGGACAGTTCTTGCCATAACCCCATTTCACAGACAAAGGCTTAAGAGGGAAAAAAGAACAAAACTGTTTCCTGTGTTTGCCATTTGAATGCTGTCCATCCCTCCACACCCAGTACCCATCCCTGATGCTTCTTGTGCCTGTGTCTTCACCCTTCAAGATGAAAAAAGAAAAATCTCTTGGATAGCTTGATACAGTTTCTTTATAAATCTGCATTGTTGCTTCTGGTTTATGGCCATGAAAATACCAGCCCCCACCCAAAATGCACCGCAGCCAAGTCGGCTAAAGGCGATGAGTGTTGGAGTCAGTAGGGGGCGCATTCCCTGCACTGGGTAAGGCTGCAGAGGGGGGAAGGGCCCCAGAGCTAGAACAGGATGTGCTTCACAGCGCCTTCTACAGACCATGGGAAAATGGGCCCAGCAAGACATACACTTAGTTGGTGAGCTGACAGCAACATGGCGAGGGATTGAGTCAAGAGCAGTGATTTTATTTCTTGTGAAGAATCCATTCTGTATTTTGCAAGTTTTCTTTTTGAAAACTTTTTCAAAACTGTTCACCCACAGAAAATCCACATTTGTTCTTGACAAATCACCCTGTCACACATCCTAGGGTCATAGTTCCCTTTTTCTGGAATTCTCCACCTTAAGCTTTAAGTGTGTCAACATGTCTTTCCAAGGTCAGGTGGCAAAGAGAAGAGTTTAAAACCAAAGAATAGCACGTTGGGGGCAATGTTGTTTGGTCCAAATTTTCATAGTTCAAACCTTTCCAGTTCTTTGAAAGGTAAAAGTTATTCTTGAGGGATGTTAGATTTTTGTGGGATAATAATTTTCATAAGCATGATAGACTGGTGTCATGATTTGCAAAGCATTGTTGACAAACATCAAGCCCATGTTGAGTTCTTCATTGTCAAACTCAACAGGATTGATTGTAAAAATTTTGTTTACCGCCAGCTTTAGACCTGTAATTGCTGTACCAACAACTTTCCAAGTGTTGACACCAGTCTTCTGTGAGCACCCACTTTCTTAGGGTGTGTGAATTTCTATAGATTTTACTCCTCTTGTTATTTCCATAGGTGTGAGATGCACAATGCGAAACCTAGGCCCCAGCTTTTGCACCATGATGCACAGGGTTGTACTTTTTGTACTGAACTGATAGGTGGCCTAGTGGTTATGCCCTGTACTGCCATTTTGAGGATCTGGACTCCGTTACCTGCCTTGCTCTTTGGACTACATTATCAATTCACACCGGTGGGTATATTTATTTGGGAGGGTGGGAATCGCAGCAGAGGGAAGCCATAGACATACTCCTGCTTTGGTCACAACCAAAGCCAACATTTCCAGACTTTCACCCTAGCCACATTTCTCAAGGAACCGTTCCAAAAGCTCATTGCAGCAGGGGGTTCTGACCACTTAAGAGAATTAAGTGATTTGTGGCTTAATAAAAAATTTTAAAGGTACTAATACTGATCATTTGCATTGTACACTCTTGCATGTTAAATTTAAATACTCAGCTACTGTTATTTGGGTGATCAGTCTCAAAAAGTGCTGAACTTCCAAAAATCCTTGAAAGACCTGATGATGAGAGAGACTAAGAGACAAGCTCAGCTGTACAGTACTTGCCCAACATGCTTATGACCCTAGGTTTCATCCTTGGCACTACAAAAATAAATTATGTGAGAGGAGAAACTTGTTCCTACTAGGAAAGATTGACAGTAGTTATTGATACTTATGGTTACTTTAAGAAGCTGTGTCAAATATACAGATACCTGAAGGAAACTGAATGGATATATTTGATACATAGTTTATGTAAATAACCAATTGATGCTTAAAGGTGAATTTTCCTTTTGATAATCACTTCCAAATAACATTTTGGTGAGTGAAAAAGATGACAGTTTGGCTCAGGTACTTCTCTAGAGACTGCATTGGTTTTACAATTTTTCATAATTACAGAACCTATTGTATAAATGGCATTTGTAATTTTTAATGTTTAGTTTTTATTTATTCAGTTTGATAATACAGTTGAGTAAGTTCTTAAAACGAATAACATGAAGACAGCTTAGTTGAATACTTATTTGAAGGTTTGTGAAGGTGCATTTGTGTGACTTAGCAGATTGTAAGATAGTTTGTTAACTGATGTCCTTGGTGGAAATAGCCATTTTTGCAGGAAAACATCTTCCTGGTTTTGACACACTCAGAAAAAAAGAGTGAAACACTTGGGCATGTTAGTTGGAATTTGTAGTCAGTGAAATAGCATTCATTAAAGTACAGCTAAGTAAACTCAGTTTATTAGTGTTCTATTTAACTAAGCTTTAAGTTGAAATCCTTCTTTACTTTCACCCTTGAAAGATTTCCTAAGCCGACCTTACTAAGAGGTTTGCTATATGTTGAAACTAACCTAATCTTTTATTTTGGTTCTTATAGTCCCTGTACAGAAAATATAGGCGGGTGGGTTGTTAATCTCTAATGATCTCTGGTCCCGCCAATCTGGGAGGTTAACTAAATTTTAAACTGTAAATTTGCTTAGTTTTATTTTTAAGTTCTGATACTGTTTTACTAAAATCAAATTTTTAAATGTTGAACAATGGAGGTTTCAGCACTCCACAAAAGTGGCTTTTGGTTTTTTCACTGATAGGTAGGTAGATAGGTGCGTAGATAGATGTAATATTTGACTATTAAAAACAAATATATAGGGCCGGGGATTTAGCTTAATGGTTCCAGCATCTGCCTTGCAAGCACAAGGTCCTCAGTTCGATCCTCATAACCAAGTACCACAATGCCGGGCGTGGTGACACACCCATCAGCAATCAGTATCACATACCACAGTGCCACACCCTTCAACACTTAGTACCAACACGCTGCAGTGCTGGGCGTGGTGGCTTGGGGGTGGGGAGACACACAGGGATACTGGAGTAGGAGGACTGTTGTGAGTTCAAGGCTTGCTGGGCTACATACTGTGCTTGTGGCCAGCCAGAACTACAAAAGTGAGACCCTGTCTCAAAAAAAAGCATAAATACATAAAGTATACTGTGTGTAAAATTTTTGCCTCCCTTGTAAAAGATATTTCAAAAATACCTTATTTAAAAGTTTTAGTATTTAGAACATTGAAATATTCAGAAGTATGGGATTATTTACACACGCTGTCTACAAATTGTGAAAATTGCAATTTATAGACTATACCTATGTTGTTAGAAGAGAGAAAGCATGGGCTGATATTAGAAGGGGAAGACAGAAGAACCTTAAAATTTAAGTATACTTTTTCTGTTGAGAATTATATAAGTAATAAGGCAATGTAAGTTATGATCCTGTTAGATGGAATCAAGGGGGGGAGGTATATGTTTGTATGTATACACATAAAATACAGTTGGGTTTTTTAGATTTGGAAATGATTCTCAATACACAGAAAATAAAAGTCCAAGTATTACAAATACAGTTTGGGGGTAATTAAGTATAAAGGGTTAGATTTTTAATTGGCATGTTTAAATCTTAAGAATAAACATTATTTGAATGATGTAAACCCTAAAAAATGTATATTTTTTAACATTAGAAGGTGACATGTGATTTTCACTAAGGTGTCTGTGATTGTACATTAAGCTACTTGTTCAGCCTTATCTCCCAAAAGACTTCAAAAGAATGTCGTAAGGGCCACGGATTTAGCTCAGTGGTTTCTTGCCTGCCTTGCAAGTGCAAGGTTCCGGGTTCCTTGGTAAACACCTACAACAATTCTTCAATGAGGTGACCGGCACCCATCAGCAGTCAGTACCACATAGCATAAGCTGGGCCTGGTGGCTCCTCCCTGTAATCCCAGCACTCGGAGGAGCCAGGAGGATTGCTGTGAGTTCAAGGCTCACCTGGGGTATGTAGTGAATGAGCTCAGGGCCAGCCTGAACTTCAAGCAGGACCCTGTCTCAAAAAAAAAAAAAAAAAAGAAATGTCATGAAGCTGTAGTGTCTGACAGAAGAAAAAATAATTTCAGAAGGGTTTATTTTCATTTACTTGGCTGACGGGCATACATACTAGCAGGAACATTGTACCCCAGGGAAAATAATATTGTTATATAATTATATTCAAAGAGTTTGAGGTATTACTAGCTAGCATCATATAGACCCAGTTATTCCTCCCTTGGTTTTGTGTGAACTTACAGTATTACTCTGGAGCTGATGAATATTTTGCTGAAGTGTACCACTCTTAGTTAACTTTTTTTATATTGTCAGTCTAGAAACTTGTTGTTTACAACTTGTATAAAGCCAAAGCTCCACATTAATAAACCAAATTAATACTTAAGTGTAAAAGCTTTTTCTTGTTTACACATTGGCACTTTCCATCTTGTTCATTGAGATACTTTATAAGGTAAGCCATCCAGGTTTTGCCCAGGTTCTGTGGCTGTTATTTCCTCATGGCATTTTTGTTTGTCTGTCTTGTTAATTAGAAAGTGGGGAGGATAATTATGTTAGTGTCGCAGGGTCTTAACATTCCTTACACCAGCATTTTGTCATGACCTACCTTTACCATCTGCCAGTTTAGGAGTCATTTTAAGTGAGGAATCCATATTTTGCTGCACTGAAGAAGGTGGCTCTCTCATATGTTCTGCTTGTCAGACTGATGCATATTGACTTGTGTAACAGATAAATGTATGTGTATGTATAGCAGGTTATAGGTAATATGTGAGCTATGTAAAGTGACAGTTTTGACCTGGAGTGCACATTTTTATTACAAAATTCTCAGTACTATTTAAGTTCTAAGTTCCTTTGTCTCTGTGTAAAGTGATGGTCCTCTGCTTTTAGCCTTTTTAGCAGTGCTTCCAAGCTTCCTTCATATCACTAGTCACTACCTCAGTTCTAAGATAGTTGCTAGAGAAATCCTGGGTCCTGTCAAGAATTTCAGCAGTGTTTTTGGAAATAAAGGTTTGGAAAATAAGAGGATACTATATACAAGACTTTGGCTAGAGTTTAGGAAGACTACTGTGCTCACTTACCACATGTAAGAATTTAGGATACAATATGAAAGCATGCAGAAGAGACCAGTACATCATTTGATCAGCCTTTAAAATTAAATATAAATGGATCTAGGGGGCTGGGGATTTAGCTTATTGGTTCCGGCGCCTGTCTTGCAAGTGCAAGGACCGGGGTTTGATCCCCGGTAACTACATACCATACTGGGCGTGGAGACTCACGCCCAGCAGCAATCAGTACCACATACCACAGTGCTGGGTGTGGGGACTCACTGACTCTGACTTACGCCTGTAATCCCAGAGCACTCGGGAGGCAGAGGCAGGAGGATTGCTGTGATGTGAGTTTGAGGCTGAGCTCAGGGCCAGCCTGAACTACAAAGCGAGACCCTGTCTCAAAAAACCTAAAATAAATAAATAAATAAATGGATCTACAAATCCTAATACTTTCTCCAGTAAGGAGAGTTGAATTTAATCACTTAGCTGTGGAAGTTACTGATGTGTCTCTCATGTATGCCTAATAAGGATGAATTGTGTAAAGATCCTCTTGTTGACCTTTATGGTAGTGTAAAGTAGTGTTTTATTTTCTAAGTACTTTGAACAGAACACACTTGGAAATCTCTCACTGCTGTTCTTGTTTGACATGCAGGAAAGTGAAGGTATACCACATGTACTGATGAAGTGAGCCACAGAATATTTCTGGGGTAGGTGTCTGCCCTGTGCCTGAAACACAAGCTTTTATTAGAGTTATGTGGCTGATGACACAAATAAATGCTTTAAAATTTCATGGAGATATTTGTGCTTGTACACCAGCTTACAATCAAGGATCCTAAATGGGCTTAAGTTAATGAAGCTGTTCGTTCCCCTAATACATAAGGGTGTAAATTGTGCAGGTGGTATATAGTTGAAATAGAATGTGTCTACTTTGAAGCTACCAATATAAGCGTCTAGAAAGAAACTTTGCTTTTCCTAACATTTTGTTTTGGGACACTCTTGTACTTTCTCTGTTCTAAGTAGTTATTTTTGCTTGGACAATTTTTGACTTTTGCTGTTCCTTTTTCTAAACTTTATATGTGCCATTTAAGATCTGTTGAAAAGCTGGGTACAGTGGTCACACCAGTTACCCCAGCTACTCTATAGAGACTTGGGGCAGGAGGACCATAAGTTTGACGCCAGAATGGGTAACTTAGCAAGACCTTCAAATTAGTGCGCTTAGGCAAATTTGTGCTTCCCTTGCAAATCTGCTCTTTTTCTTGTACGTGGTCTCTTGAAGCCTGCTCTATCTGAGGAAATAATATCTAGTGGAAATATGACACAATCAAGTTAACAAACTTGATTGTCCTGGTGAAAGAGGGGAGCTGAGGCCGAGCATCTATCTTAATGCAAGGAATGCTTAGAATCCTAGTTCAGGATCAGCTATTCTTAAAAACAGCGACAAGAAAAAAAAATTCACTGAAGAATGTGTGAAAGCTGAGCCGTCAAGTGCCAAAATTTGCCATCAGATTGCTTTTCAAAAACTTTAAGCCTTGTACCTGGGAGATTTATCTTTTAAAAACTTAACACAGTTTAGATAAGTTATTTCAATAATGGTAAGAAAAATACATTTTTCTATTACTATGGGAAAATTATTTCTGAGTAGTTTCAGTGGAGTAAAACTTTATTAGGATAACATTATAACTTTTTTCTTGCCATTTAGGTACAAAGACATGACATTTCTGTAGTGATTTACATGGGCATATCTATTTTGAGACCCTGTCTCAAAAAAAAAAAAAAGACCATGCAAAGTCTAAATCACATTTTTGTGTGATCTATGAAACTATAAGTCACCTAGGTTTGTTTAAGGTAGTTTCAGGTGTTTATGGCATACGCATTTCAAGTAACACTGAACTTGTCGAGTTAATATTCTAACTCTAACTTGAATGGCTTATAAATATATATTATAAAATTGTATGATTTATAATGTAAATAGGAACATATACAATGGCAACTGCATCTGATTCTTAGTAATAGCAGTAGTCTAAAGAGGTGTACCCTTTTGTGAATTCAGAATTTTCAGTCATTTTCTGATACCTGATTTGGTTTAAGGTAATGATAACTACTTTAAAGTACTAATTTGCATCATTTCGTTTAGTGCTTTTGATAGTTGAATAAGGACACAGATCTCTAGAGGTTGAGTGACATTTTTAAGACTGTCAGCTAGTAAGTGGCAGGATAAGAGTGGCTCTGTGTCCTATGTGGCTCATAGATCAGGCAAATTATGGCCATGAAAACAAAAATCTTATTTGAAAACACAAATTTTGATTGAGGCCATAAGCTTCACCCTTGAAAAAATTCTTTTTCTTTCCTGTTGCTGGGACCTCAATATCTTACTACCAGATAACTAAGGCAGTGGTGGTTTCAAATACCTTTCAGATTGAGTGGGCCTGGAATGGATATAAACTCCCTCCGATGATTCTGCCCCTTAGGTGGATCTGGTGTGCACTATGGACTCACCTACCTAATTACCTTCTCTGGACCTTTCTTAGTAGGACCTGCTGAATATGACCAAATTAATCCTCTTAAAACTGCCAGTAAAGGGGCCGGGGAGTTAGCTCAGTGGTTCCGGCACCTGTCTCGCAAGCGCAAGGACCCGGGTTCGATTCCCCGGTAACCACATAACAATACTGGGTGTGGAGAGCCACACCCAGCAGCAACCAGTACCACATACCACAGTGCCGGGCGTGGTGGCTCACGCCTGTAATCCCAGCACTCGGGAGGCAGAGGCAGGAGGATTGTGATGTGAGTTGGAGGCTGAGCTCAGGGCCAG
>PVIR01004806.1:0-26264 GCA_004026965.1 Petromus typicus | reverse complement strand
ACCTAAAAAAAAAAAAAAAAAAAAAAAACTGCCAGTAAAAGCATAATACATCTCAGGCCTGGGAATACTGCTGTGTAGTACAGTGCTTTCCTAACATGCCTGGGTTCAATTCCCAACCCTGTCATCCCAAAATGAGATCATTTCTCTACTTCTGTACTTGTAGCACCTCCTTGGTTCAATCCCCAGTAACCATATACAACAATGTCAGGCATGGTGGCTCACTGACTGTAATCCCAGCGCTCAGGAGGCAGAGGCAGGAGGATTGCTGAGTTCGCATCTGAGATCAGGACCACCTTGAACTACAAAGCAAGACTGGGTCTCAAAAAAACTTAAAAAAAACCAAAACAGAAATTTGACAGAGGAGCTATTCTCTGCAGTACTAATTCCTAGACCTCCTTGCTTTCCTGCCTTTGGCACATGCCAGGTTTTTTGTTGGAGTAATACTGTGCAGATAGTCTTACCCTCTGCTGAGAATGAATGCCCCTTGTTTGAAATCTTAGAGACAAACATATCACCCCTTTTACTGTAGATACTTAAGAAGCATCATATCCATAAGCCCTTTTTAGACCAGGCCACATTCAATCTCTATTGAGTGCCTGCTTTGTGCTACCAGCCACTGAGAGAGATACTAGAGATACTGTAGGGTTGGGAGGGGAACTTTAAAAACAAGTAGTACCCTTTTAATATGCTTACTTTGTCTTGCTGCATGTTTTAAGAGTTCTATTGAGTCCATCAGTTAAGACCATGTAAATTAATCTAAAAATGATTACGTTGTGATTTTAATACAGAGGCATAAAAACGTCTTTATTGGTAAAATCAGGTAGCAGTGTCAGGTCATGTTTTCCTAAATCTGTAGATCCACCTACGTGTAATGTAAGTTCAAACTCAAGTGACAGTGTGCTCCTAATTTGGATCATTGGTAATGCAGTGAACCGGGCTGTTTATTAATATTTTTTTTGGTTCATAAATTATACTATGAAAGAAAACAGCTTAAAGTGCTACATTAAATTTTTTCCTAAGACTTCTTACTTTTGCAGTTGTACTTTTTTTTAACTGAAAGAAATCGAAGGTGATTTTAAAACTTAGCACATGGAAATTCTCTGAAGATCTTTCTGTGCTGCCACATGCTCAGTTTTGCAAAGCAAAAGTGACTGAATTCATTGAAGTAACCCCAGCTGTATTAAATCTTATTAGTTAAGGCAGAGTGAATTAGGACTTTTATTGCCAAAAATGATAAATTGTACTGTTCCTGGCTTCTGAAAGTAGAGCAGATATGTCAAGAAAATGAACTCTCTACTAAGCTTTTTTAAAAAATACTTAAAAGAGACCAAGATTCCATTAATGTTTTACTGTAGAATACCTAATTTAACACTGTTCAAAATGGTTAGGAAATTTATAAAGACCTTCAAAATTCTGTATTACAGTGGACCCTCGAGTTACGACCGGCCTCACATACGAACAACTTGGGTTACGACCGGAAATTTAGTTTTAACTTACGACCAAAGTCTTGAGTTACGACCCGAATGCTGGCCGCTTGTGCGGTTGTAAACAAAGACTCGCGATGCCAGAAAAGCGTATGTAAGTGTACGTAAGCATCAGTCTGAGCCCAGATGCGCGTGTTTGTGGACGTGATATCGGTCAGTGCTTTGTATAATCGCTACGATTACTGCTATCAAAATGGCCCCCAAAAAGCTAGAAAAGAAGCTAAGGAAGGAAGGGAAGGTAAAGAAAGCAATCACAATCGAAAAGAAGAAGGAAATTGTGGAGAAATATGAGAGTGGTGTTCGTGTGACCGATCTTGCTAATATGTACAGCATGTCGAAATCCACCATCTCTACAATCTTACAGAGAAAAGATTTGTATAAGGAAGTTAATGTTGCTAAAGGTGTTACTCAGATTAGTAAGTCACGATCAACAGTGTTAGATGAGGTAGAAAGATTATTATTAGTGTGGATAAATGAAAGGCAAATGGCAGGCTATAGCCTATCTGAGTCTATAATTTGTGAAAAAGCTAGGGCTCTACATACAGATCTCATAAAGGATAATTCATCAACGAGTGATAATGGTGAAACATTTCGTGCCAGTAAGGGGTGGTTTCACAATTTTAAAGCAAGAACTGGCATTCGTATCATAACTAGGCATAGTGAAGCAGCCAGTGCTGATAAAAGGGCTACTGATAATTACATACACCACTTTGAAAAGATGACACAAATAAATGGCTTTTGTGCTCATCAAATTTTCAACTGTGATGAAACTGGCCTTTTCTGGAAGAAAATGCCCAGGAGAACATATATTACCCAGGAAGAGCAGAAAATGCCAGGCCACAAGCCTATGAAGGATAGGCTAACCTTACTACTATGTGCCAATGCAAGTGGTGACCTCAAGGTAAAGCCTCTCTTGGTTTATCACTCTGAGACCCCTAGAGTGTTCAAAAAACATAAAGTCATGAAGAATAGATTAGGGGTCATGTGGAGATCTAATGCAAAATCCTGGGTAACTAGAGTACTTTTTCTTGAGTGGATCAGGGAGCTTTTCTGTCCTACTGTTAAGAAATATCTAGAGGACAAGCATTTACCACTCAAGGCTCTCCTCCTCATGGATAGTGCTCCTGCTCACCCACGAGATTTGGAAGAAGAATTGGCTGAAGAATTCCCATGGCTCTCAATAGAGTTCCTCCCACCTAATATAACTCCTTTCCTGCAGCCTATGGACCAGCAGGTTATAGCTAACTTTAAGAAGCTATATACCAAGGAACTGTTCCTGAAGTGCTTCCAGATGGTCTCAGATACAGATTTAACCCTTAAGGAGTTCTGGAAGGAACATTACAACATTCTTTCCTGTGTGGGGTTAATAGAGAAATCCTGGGCCAATGTCTCTCTGAAGACACTGAGATCTGCCTGGAAGAAAGTGTGGCCTAAAATTATACATGAGAGAGACTTTGAAGGCTGTGTAGAGGATCCTGAGCCTTCACTTGACCCTGTGGTTGATGACATTGTCACTATAGCAGAGTCCATAGGCTTGCAGGTAGACAGTGGTGATGTTGAGGAACTGGTAGAGGAACACTCAGAGGAATTGTCTACAGAGGAACTTCAGCAACTTCTGGCTGAGCAACAGAGAGTGGCAGCTGAGGAGATTTCTGAAGAGGAGGGGGAGTATCAACAATCAGTGTTGCAAAGTTCTTCTGAAATAAAGGAAATCCTGAAAACATGGACAGAGCTACAAATATTTGTGGAGAAGACTCACCCAAACAGAGAAAAAGCCAATCGTTGCATTGACTTGCTTAATGAGAATGTCATTAATTATTACAGAACAGTGTTAAAGAAAAGACAGAAACAGACAACTTTAGGTGAGCTTTTAGTATTGAAAGAGTTGAGACCTAGTGAGCCAGAAGCAGGTGCTAGTGGGCTACAGACTCTCACAAGGAGAGAAAGGACACCAGAGAGCCAGATTCCTGATACTCTTGTGGAAGGAGACTCTCCTTCCAAAAATAACCACCTTCCATTTCATCCTCCCTTCCTGCAAGCCAAAGATGCCAACTTGAATGGTGAGTACAGTATGAAATTGTTGTTTCTGGTAAACTAGGCACATTTTATGACTTTTTGGTGAACACAGAAAATTATTGGTATTTCTGATAAATTATACTTATTATATAACCCTTTTTCTTATGAAAAGGTTAGTTAAGCAGTGCTTTGGGAGGTTCAGAGTATATCATTACTGTTATTTCTTAGGGGAAAAGTATTTCTGTCTTATAACCAAATTGAGTTAAAACCAGCCCTCTCAAACAAATTGAATTCAAAAGTTGAGTCCAGTATACCTTTAGGGACTTCCTCTAGAGCAATGTTGGCCCACCTGTGACACACCGGCCACAGTGGGCTGTTTGTATCATGGAAAATTCCAGTCGAGTTCAAATCCCCATCAAGTGATAAGTGCTCTAATTGTGAACCCAAGCTATCCTACTGTTAAAATTACAAGCAGACTAGCTGGGCACAGTGACACTTGCCTGTAGTCCCAGCATTTGGGAGGCTGAGGCAGAAGGATCTTCAGGAGTTCAAGGCCAGCCTGGGCTATATAGTAAGTTTGTCTTGCCTGAATTTCATAGTGAGACCCTGTCTCCAAATACACAGACACACACACACAAAAAAAAGGTACCCTCTCCTCGTAAGACTCAACCAAAAAATGGTCAACTGAAATGAATAGATAGTTCTCAGCAGTAGCAATGCAGATGAACATTAAGTGTGTGAAAAAATGTTTAGTATCCCAGAGAGAAAAGCAAAGTAAAACACTTAGATTCTATCATACTCCAGAAAGGACATCATCAAGACATTAAAAGCAAATGCTGGGGAGACCATCACTAAAAGGGCCATCTCTATTGTTGGTAGGAATGTGTATTGGTACAAACACTGTGGAAATCAATATGGAGATTCCTTAGAATAACTATAAACTCCATTTTTCCTAGTTGTGTTTCTCTTCTGTGTATCTTCCCAAAGTGTTAAAGACAATATTACAGTGATAATGTGCATACCTATGTTTATGGCAGCACAGTTGACAATAGCTAAATCTTGGAACTAATCTATATGTCCATTCAACAAATGAATAAATAACGAGAATAGTACTTACACACAGTGGACCACTACTGTGTGAAAAAGGATAAACTTTAGTCATGTATAGGAAAATGGTTGCAAAACGAAACCTAGTACCAGTTAACTCTCCATCCCATCCTACCTCATTGTCATATCCCTAAGCAGCCTTAATCTCCTTTCTATATCTGTAGATTTGCCTGTTTTAGTAATTTCATAGTTATACACTATTAGAAAAACATGCTTTGATAAAGGAAGAGACATAAGATACATCTATTTTTGGAATTTTTGTCATGCTAAGCATACCACATGGTTATGGTTTTCATTTTGCATGATTGTAGTTATGACTTAGAAAGGACTAAGTTCCTATTTCCATACTTTTCTGGATGTAATGGTATCATTCCACTAACCTTAGATGTGTACTATTTCAGTCCGTTGGCCTGGGTTGGCTAAATTTTTCAATTTTTTAAGGCCATTTCAACCTTGGGTTCAAGAGTTCTATTGAGTCCATAGTTTAGACCAGGAAAACTAAAAAATGATAATGTGATTATAATACACACATAAATATGTCTTTACTGCTCTATCAAGTAATAGTCTAAGGTCATGTTTTTCTCAGTCTTGGGTATTAAAGTGGTGCATTTTCAAGTATATGCATGTAACATGCTGCTGTCAGAACTCAGCTTCATCTATGGGGGTGGAGCACTGCATCCTGGTTTTGGAGTGTAGCCTTGAGAACTAGCTATCACATGTAAGCAGTTGCTGCACCTTTACCCGTTTATCTTCAAAATGAGAAGAATTTAAATTAGCCTTATTTTGTTAAATGATTCAAAATATTGCTTTTTCATAACTGATATTAGTTAATATTATGATATAGAAATCAAGTCTTAATCCTTTGATTTCTCTAAAAAAAATTTTTTTTTTTAGGTTTGTTTTTAGGTTTTTTGAGACAGGGTCTCACTTTGTGGTTCAGGCTGGCCCTGAGCTCAGCCTCCAACTCACATCACAGCAATCCTCCTGCCTCTGCCTCCCGAGTGCTGGGATTACAGGCGTGAGCCACCATGCCCGGCACTGTGGTTTGTGGTACCGGTTGCTGCTGGGTGTGGGTCTCCACACCCAGTATGGTATGTGGTTACTGGGAAATCAAACCCGGGCCCCTGTGCTTGCAAGACAGGCGCTGGAACCACTGAGCTAACTCCGCGGCCCTCTCTAAAAAATTTTTTTACTGGAGATTTGTTCTTTTTCATTTTGGAGACAGAATGTTTAGAAGTCCCTATAACAAAGTTAGCAGGTGAGGGATGGATGAGAAGTTAGTGTTAGAATGCTTAGGCATGAGGCCCGGTGGTCCATCCCCAGCATTACATACCAGGAAAGTCTGTTTTTCTCACCAGCTGTGTGAGCCAATACTGAAAAGGGCAGCATATATTAAAAAAGATTATAGTTGATTGTAGTCATGTGTGAAATGACTGCCCTCAAATACATTTCAGCAGTGTTAAATAATATCCAGAATTAGCATTAATGTTCTCTGTCTCCTGTGTTATCACATCCAGAAAAAGTTTTTGCAGGACACCAGACTGGAGCTCATTCATTGGCGAAAAAATGCTATGTAAGATCACAGAACAAATGGTGAAAAAAAGAATGATTAGCTGGGAGAAAGTGGAAATTTGGGAGTAAAAAAGGAATGTCTTAAACCCTAGAATGTGGTTTCCCAGTGTGTATTCAGGTCCTGGTTTACATCCTCATTACCATCAAAAAAAAAAACCCAAAATTTGTGAACAGAGCTGTCTAGTGTGACTTGAGCTACCCAAGGGGATTTTGTGCTCCCCTTCCTCAAGGTCAGCAGTGGCAAACCTATGGCACTGGTGTCACAGCAGATTATTTGTGTAATTGAAAGGTCTAAAAGGTTCACCATCACTGAGGCCAGGATATTCAGTGTCTCTTGGAGCAGGCTTTACAGAAGGGACTTAATTGTCTACAAAAGTGGCAAGAAATAAATACTTGTTTGAACATTTTATACAGGATGTTGTATTTAGGTAAATATTACTGCCTTGCCCTACAAAATCTAGTTTTCCTGCTCAAGGTAGAGTTATGGAAACATAAAGGTAAGGAATTTAATAATTGATATAGTCAAAAGTATGAACAAAATGAGTCTATATGGTACTTTATTAAAGTTAATTGGATACTTTTTATTATATTGGGACAATGGAAAAAGTCCAGTGGGATAGTAATTAATAGAAAAGAAATCAAGGCATATTTCTGGGCTGGCTTCTTGTCGTTAACAGTGTTCTAGTATGACTATTCTAAGCAAAATAATTGATACTCATTTTTCAGATTTGGCATTCAGTGCATATGCCACCATTTGCAAAATAGCTTCTTTCTAGTTACTTCCAAAAAGCTCCCTGTTATACTTAATTTTCTATTAAGTTTAAGGAAAAGGAATAAATTTTATGTTCTTTATTTTGTCTTACTGCAGTGTTTTATCTGTTAATTTAGAGCAATATTTTGCTCCTAGTCAGAGATTGCCCATTCTGTGATGTTTGAAATGGAGAGGAAATTATTAGACCTGCTTACTGTGAAGAGCTTATGGCAACTCAGCGGTCTTTGCTAGCTTCTTGGAGGGTAAAAGTTGAGGTGCTTCTGCTCAGTGGTGTGTGTTTAAGAAAAAGACTGATTCCATGGTTGTAGGCTTGTCAGTATGGTTCTTCATGTGAGAGTTCGTCAAAGTTTTATAAGGTTCATTTGTGAATATACATTAAAATATCCTTGTTAAAACTGGTTTAATTATGTCAGATTTAGAACCTTGAAGCAAATAGCTATCTGCTTACCACTTTAGATACAAATCCTAGAATAATCTAGGAATAGACTAAAAAATTGAGGAAAGGTAAATTGTTACAAAAGGTTTTATTATGACCATGCAGTTACTCAATGACTAAGACAGACAAAAATTAAATGTGTTGCTGTAGAAGAGAAAAAGAAGGAAAAGACTATATAAACATGCGAATGATGTTAACATCTCACAAGATCTGTTCTCAAGAAAAAAGTACCATCTTGAGCAGTAGTTAAGTAACTTGTTTTGATTCTGTTCGTCAGACTTTAAAATGCCTGAGAAAGTTGCTGGCATAACTTAATACTTTGTTAGCTCCTTGATTCAAAGAAACTTCAGAAATCTAACTTAACAAGCCAAGCATCAAGTGAATGAAGTCCCCACTTGTCACTGTGAACATCAAAAGGATCGCAGTTTGAGAAGTAAATATGTGATTGGGTGTAAATTGTGGTTCTGTTTTTCCAGTAAAGGGTTTTACAAAAAAATTTTTAAATTCTAGTGGGGCATATCAATAATGGCATCAGCATTAGAGTACTTTAAGTACCAATGATCTGAATTTCTTACATGTTAACCTAGATTGGTGGTGTTATTAAAAGGTTAATATTATAGTAACTTGAATGTTTTTGTTTGTTTTGGTTTTTGGTTTAAGAGAGTCTGGCTGTGTAGCTCAGGCTGGCTTCAAACTAGCAGCAGTCCTCCTGGCCTCTGCCTCCCAAGTGCTGGGGTTACAGATGTGTACTACCACACCTGGCTTGTCTTTCTTACTTGCAAATACAACTGTCATTTTTCTTCACCCTCATTTTTACCCTGTGATTTATCCACTATCAGATTTTTTTTTCCTTTTTTTAACTATTGAAATTCTTTCAACATTAGCCATCACTCTTCCAGCTTTGGTTAACTGCTTAGTGAACCTAACTTCTATGTTTTAGTCAACTGCCGGTTTGGCATAAATGTGCACCATAGACTTACTTAGTCTTAACTAGTGACTATTTGAAGAAGATACATGGGAGCAGAGAACTTTTCCTTTCCCTTTCAGTGTGACCAGCTACACTTTTTATGTCTTAAATTTTATCTAAGATTCTTTCGAGTAAAAGGTTTTGCTGCTTTCAAAAAGAGTTTGAAAACTACTGGTTTAGATTATACAGCTTATGTTTAGTGTTAACCTGGAAAAAGTAACCATCCTTGTATAGCACTTCATGTTGTGTTAAAGATATTTTTGTGTGTGTGAAAACTGTGGATTTGCATTTCCCTGTGTGACTGATACATTAGTTGTCACTCTGGAATATGTGAATTTTGGTTTCCAAACACACTATTAGAAAATGACAGCATTACACCTGCTATTAATAGAAAGTTAGACATGCTGTTGTATTTACTGGCATTTTAAGTTAGTACCTATATGTCATGTGTGTGTGTGGTACTGGGGATCAAACTCGGGACTCTCACATGCTAGGTGTCTACCCTGAGGCACGTTTCCAGTCCGTAGTACCATATACTCCTTGAGTTTGGAAGCATCAAGTTAGAATTTTTTTTTTAATGTGAAGATATAAAATGCTGTACTTTAATCCTTTGGAATAGCTTAAAATGTAACCTGGGAAAGTTTGATACAGAGGTTTTCTTTGCTTTCTGGCTTGATATTTTTTTATTTGTTTGGTTTTTGGTTTTTTGAGACAGGGACTCATTTTGTAGTTCAGGCTGGCCCTGAACTCACTCTATAGCTCAGGTTAGCCTCAAACTTAGGGCAATCCTCCTGTCTCTGCCTCCTGAGTGCTGGGATTATAGGCATGTGCCTACAACCACACACTGCCTGGCTTGATCTTTCCCCTGCCAAAGATTTTCAGTTGTTTGTTTTGCTTTGGTTTTTTTGGTGGCAGTCTGTTAATTTCTGTTATCAGAGTAGTAAATATTTTTCTGCTTCTAGCAAGACCAGATGATACCATCTTGACGCGGTAGCTTTCAGAGAGACTATCATAGACAGCCCCTCCCTCCAACTTCAGTGTGCCAGCCCTGCAAGTTTTACTTGGAGCTTCTAACCTGACATTGTCAGCTGCTGGGTTCTGCTGCACCTTCCTGGCCTAGATGAACCTGCACTCTGACTAGATCCTCTGCTTTTAGCAGAGGGCTTATTTCATAAATGATTATTAGGTTTGTCAGTTAAGGGCCTCTTTGCTTACAGTTACTGATACTGTATCATGATCCATTTCCCTACAGATTGAGCCTACAGATAGTTTACTTCCTTATGAGCCAGGCTACCTCTCTCTTTCTTTACTCTCTTGGTACTTGGAGTAAAGAAATATTTTTGGTTTTGATATTTGTGAAGGATAGTGGATCTGATATTAACTTATATGGTTTTATTTCAGCCAATTGACTCCTACTTTCAAAGATAACACACAAATAGGAGTTTAGCCCTGATTAGTGTGGTTACAGTTTGCAGATTGATAGGAAAGAATGTGATTAACTGATTCAAAAGTGAATATAAAACATACTCAAAAATTTAGCCTAGTTCATCGGTTGGTATATGCTTACCAAAAAGCTACCTTAGTCATAAGACATTTATAAATAAATAGTAACTCTTAATAGACCATTGAGCTTTCCCTAAAATATATTACACAGTACTTATCTTCTGCAGACTCCTGTTCTTCCTCCTAGATCTATTTCACAAGTATAATTCTGTATACAATACCTCATTTTCCCTCCTCAGCAGTGGTTGGGGCACATGTCCAACTCTGTGCTCATCAGTGTCTACAGAAGTGAAATACCACAGTGGCAGAGAGACCTAACTGACAGCACATGAGTTGTATAGCAAGTGAGATGGTTCCAAGAGGAAGACAAAACTTATCTGCACTGTACCTGTGTATTCTAGGCTCCACTTTCTAGAAGAAAAAACATTGTTTAAAGGGCAAGAGCTGTATTCTTAATCTTATATTCTCAGCACAGTAACTGGCAAAGTAGAGATGCTCCAGAAATGATTATGGAACAGATGAACATTGGCTACAGTTCCATTAAATTGTGTATTTTCATGTTTTACACCAAGAGCTAAAAAGGTTTAAGGTTTGGTTGAGAAAAGCTTTTTGGTATTAGAACATCAAAAGGATTGGAATATTGATGCTGACCTAGTTGGGCATTCTGGTACTTCAAGCTAAAACAAGAGGATTAGCTACTATCAGGCAAATCTGGGGTAACATGTTTTGGCATTACTGTAAGGCATCTTAAGAGTAATGATTGTAAACATTTTTAGCTCTCGTTTCCTTCAAAAATGAGAAAAAGAGCACCTGATCTCAGGCAAAGGCTCTTTATTCTGTTCCCACCTCTCTGACTTAAGTAAAGATCCTATGTCAAGGTTTTTAAAACCAAAAGATTTTGAGGCTTGGAATAATTACTGTAGAAGTTTTAAAGTGAAAATCAAGAGACATATTGGGGCCAGCTATTGATTTGAACTTTTGCTTAACACCACGTAGCAGACTGGAAAAAACCTTGGGGCCTTTGAATTCTTTTTCAGATTATTCAGAATAAGTCTAACAATATCTGGTAGAGTTTAGTGAATACTTTCTTTCAAGGAATTGTTTGGCATAGGAATGAAAAAGCTAAAGCATATAAAGAGAAACAGTTGTGGCAACCCTTTCCAGGAAGGGAGCCTTCTTTGGTTACAGCATTTTGTTATAGTGGAATACAGGGTTCCTATAGCCACTGCTTACCCACCAGCACATGGTCTGTCCGGAACATAAGGCGGAGAAGTGGTTTCCATGGAATGCTCTTCTCTACTGGGCCCAGTTGAACTTTGGTGCTTTGAATAGAGTATTGTAAGACACATCTGGTAAAATACCCAGATTCAGAATTTCTGAAAGTTATTGTGGTAGTTTTCACTCTTTTTTTCTCATTAACTTTGTTTTTTAAAGTTAAAATAATATTTTATTGCATTGGATTAGTTGACTTGTGACGAGAATATTACAAATGGTAGTAAGACTGTACAGTAACAGCCTTTTATTAGAAGGCCAAATTTGTATATGTTCAGTTTGAATTGCTAGTGCTCTGGCCTTTGTTTTTGTTGGTTTGGTTTTAGAACTACTTTATTCTACAAAGTTGTTTTGGATTTGGATTATCAGTGGCAAATACCTGTGCGTGATGGCACATGCCTGTAATCCCAGCCCTTGGGAGGCTGAGGCAAGAAGATCACCTTGAAGGCCAGCCCAGGCAACATAGTAAGTTCAAGGATAGCCAGGACTACAAAGCAAGACCTTGTCTCAAAAAACAAAATGAGATGACAAGTTTTCCCCATATTTTATGGAAGCATTACTGATCACATTAGACATGGTACAAATTCTCTCAACCACCTAAATTTTACTAATTTTCTTACAATTTGTTTTTTTCAGAAAGTGGATCTAAGTTTTTTATTTAATGCACTAGGTCATTTAAGTGACTTTTCAGTTTCTTACACATGTGAGATTTTTGTTTTTCAAAAAAGTCACATTAAGCCATAACAGCATTTGCTCTTGATACAGAGGGCCCAACCCAGCCTTCGCCCATTTCAGTGTTCATTCTGGAACCACGACGTATAAGTACTTTTTTCCAGGTGTTGCTGGCTGAGGAATAAGTAATACAATCATTTGCATCTGTGGTTTGGGGAATGAACAGACACTGTTAAAACTTTTTCAGGAATACTATCTCAGTGAGCAAGACAGTTTTCCAGATAACAGAAATCTCTTTCTGGCACAAAATTGTGTGGTAATGATGCTGAAGTAGTGAGCATTATTCTATTTTCAGAGGTTCAACATCTCAGGGAAAAAAGCATTCACGCTTGATTTAAAAATAATTGGTTGGTATTATTTCCCTAGTTCTCAACTTTAAGTTCATCACTGAAATGAATTTTTAAAGCCTAATCAGAATTATGCCAGATTAGATTCAGGTCAGTTTGTAAATAAAATGTCCTATTTAAAAAAATAGAAAAACGTCAGAGAGCTTTATTTTTGCCTGCTTTTAAGTATTCAGAATATACTAGACAAGATATCTACGTATCTTTTTGTTAGATGGAGCCAGGGTTTGGGATCCTTTCATCAGTGGAATTAGTAAATATTACAAGTTGTACATGTTTTGACTTTGACTTAAATTTTTTTTTCCAATAGAAACTATGTTCCAACTTCCTGTCAACAATCTTGGCAGTTTAAGAAAAGCCCGGAAAACTGTGAAAAAAATACTTAGTGACATTGGGTTGGAATACTGTAAAGAACATATAGAAGTAAGTAGCATGCTGTTTTTCAATTTTAACATGACTCAGGTTCTGATCCATTACTTTGTGTCAGTGGTCAGAATGATTAATTGTCAGGTATGATTCTGAATTTTAACCACAGTATTAGCTTCACCAGACCTCTTCACTAGCATAACTTGTTCCCTTCTCCCTAAAATGGGCAAAATCATCTTTGCATTCTGAAGCAAAACAACTATCATGGTAGACTTAAGCTTGTCAGACATTATACTAGGAGCTTTAAAATTATATAGAGAAGTACTTGTTAGAACAAACTTTGAGGATTTCTTGTCTGTGATTTACAGGTGAAAGTAGTAGTTCAGCCTACAGTTAAGCCTGTTCTCATTCTAGTAGGCCTCTGTGTTCTGGTTGACCTTCTAATTGCTGAGACATGGTGGTTTGGGTGTTTGTCATCTCTTTCTTCAGGATTTGAGCATTTGTTGTCCCTTTTGACCCATCAGACTATTATCTTCCCTTTGCATAACAGTTTGGCTTTTACAAACTGGTTTTCTAGCCTTTTTATTCTATGAACTTTATAATAGCCCTTTTGGGATAGCTAGTGCAATGTTCTCCTCCTTTTCCAGATCTCCTTGCTCCAGATCTTATGGATAGTTGGTCAAAACTTCAGGTTGAAAGGAATGTTTAAAACTGTATTTCCCCACTAAACTTTAATTTCCAGCTGCCAGGAACCATGGCTATCTTGTTCACTCATTTTATCCCCAGCACCTAGCACAGTGCTTGGTACACAGTAGGTACTCAGGAAATGTTTGAATGGAGTTGTAAGTTAAAAGGCAGGTTATTCATGGAGCAGGTTTTCTTTACTTGAATGTGCCACTAATTTTACTCCAAGGAATGTCATGGAAGCTGAAGCTTCTCAAAAGTGGTTTTCTCTAGTTGTGTTGTCCCCAGTATATAAGTATCCCTTCTCCAACCACTCAAGTTCAGATAGGTCTGCCTGGATGAAATAATCCATTCATTCTGTACTCTGGGATTATCTTCACAGAAATAAAATAATGCAAATATTAAGGTGCCTTTTCTGATCTTCATTTAATTTGTTCCTCCCCTTATAAACTCTGGAATTTGCGTGTACCTGATTTTCTTCCAGGAACCTGAAGCATTTAGATATGAGGAAAGTTTTACCCTAAGACTTGTATTTTCCTAGTCTTGGGGATAAGAGGCATTAAAATTTTACATGAGAGTATAAATGTTAACACCACAGTGCTTGCTTTCTTTGAATAGCTTTCTCTCCTGCGTGGATTTAAAAATCCTGACCTACCTTCTCCCCCTCACCCAAATATCTGGCACACAGAACCAGAGTATCACACCTGCAAGGCTCTTAGTAAACTCTGTTACCTTAGATTGCATTACAGTAGTGTTCTGGTAATATTAGTATGTGACTGGAGTTTTTACTTAATCTGTACTGGTTTCATTAGAAACCTGCCTATTGGGGGAATATTTGGTAGATAAAGATGTTTAATGCAATACATGCATTTTTTATTTCCTAAGAGTTTTGTCACTCCTAGTTTAGTTGGGAGGGGGAGTTTCCTGTGGTTCTCCCTGGCACCTGGTTAAGAAGTGGGATTTGTATGTATGGTCAGTCTAGTTCTACAGCACTGATTTTATAAACTTCTTTCACTGTTTTCTAGGATTTTAAGCAGTTTGAGCCTAATGACTTTTATTTGAAAAACACTACATGGGAGGATGTAGGACTGTGGGACCCTTCACTTACAAAAAACCAGGTAAGTAGAACAGATCAGGCCCCAAAATGGCAGCATCCTTGATGTTACTCACTCTCAGTTCTAGGCCTTTCATAGTGATGCAGTGTTTGGGCATCAACCTATCAAAATTACATATTCATAATTTGCTAATAGTAAAAACTAAGCAGACTTTATATTTGTTTGTTTGTTTGTTGAATAATCTTTTAATTTCAAGTGTTAAGAACAAAAAGGAAATTTTGTTTCTGAAGCCTGCAGTATACCAGTTTTTCTTCCATAAGTCTTTTGACTTTTCAATGACTCTTCAAAATGTTCTCTCCATCATTATGTTTATCTGTTTATCCATCATTTTCCTGTGTCTTTGTTGCTATTGTTGGATTTTCTAGAAGGCCAGGCTCTTCCATCTAAAGTTTTCTTGATGACACCCAGTTTCAATGGGAGAGTGACTGCATAATGACAGTGACAGCTGTGGGTCACTCTTTACACATTGGTCTTACAGTATTAGTTTCTAGTGTCAGCAGATAGCAATACAGGAAGATATAATGAAGGTAGAATTATACATTTTTCTTTTTCCTTGGAGAGAAGTGATTGTCAGTTCACATTTTAATTCTTAATTCTGTACTAGTGATCTGTCTTTTCATCTCTTAGAACATATTTAGTAGGAAATTCATACTTTGGGCTCTACCTCACATATTGTCACACATCTTGTCATTATTAACCTAGGAAAAGATATTAACCAGCAGCCTTAGAATGTATACTTTCTGGTAGGACACCAGTTTTATGAATCAGAAAGCCTCAGAACCTAAAGCTAGGGGAGGTTTAAGCTTTAAGGAAAAGAAGGTTATTTTATTTTTACTCAGAGTAGTGTCTGAAACAAAGCAGTTTTCAGGAAAAGTAAATGATTTTCCAAGAATACCAACCAAGCATGAGAGACAAATAAGCTGAATGCTTAATACAACTTATTATACTAAAAGACACATTATATTTAATCCCTCAGAATAATCCCCTCGCTTTGATTATACTTATCCCACCATTCTTGCCATTTTCTGAGGCAGTTCTGTAAATATCTTTAGTTATGCTATTATATTTGCCTTAAAGTCCTGAAATGTTTCAGAGTGTTTACCTTTCATGGTTACATTGATCAAGTAAGAGCCAAAAGTCATACGGCATCAGATCTGGTGAACAAGGTAAATGAAGATTATGTTTTTATTAGCCTGCCTTTTTATTGGATGGCACTTGGCAGCAACATTTACAGTATTTTCAGTTAGACCTGGTAGAGACACTCAGAAGAGAGAAATTTCAGACTGCTTCAGCAAGGACAGAAAAATAGGATAAGTGTGGTTAGCTCTGGAGGAGGGAAGTTTTTAGAGGGAAATAATGACAATGTGTCTTTTATTGTAATAAATTTTTAAAGTTTAAGCATTCAGCATATATTTTGATCACCTTATCCTGAAATGTATTAGGTTTTTAAAAAACATGTACTTCTCACAGTCTGTAGGACATTTTATTTAACTTACTAAATTGAATAAAAGTAGCTGTCACTTCATTAGTTCTTTTGAACCTACTCTTGCTTATTTGAAAAGGAACAGCCCGGCATATACAAGAAAGGTGACTTTCCAATCACTAATTTTCAAATCATCAGTGAGATCTGAGTACTACACTAAGAGAAAAAAGTGTTTGAGATTGGCCCTATTATATGAAAATTTTTCCATATTGGAAAGTCTAAAAAAATATATCAGGAGTTGTCTAGACAGGTTAAAACAGTCTGGGTCCTGAATATTATTGTTTACTATCATAAACTTAATGCTGTTAACAACTTCCTAATTCATAAAAAATGATTTCATATAGTTCATTTTGAATTGTAAAATGTTTGTTTTGAAGCCATTTGTCTTTGATTCATCTGAAATCAATCAACATACATGACACTGGTCTTCTCTAAACTTTGAAAAAGAACTTAGCATTTAGTTTTTAATTTACACTGGTGGACATAAATAAAGCCCTTGGTTTAAAGTGGCTTTTTCATATAAATTTCTTAAATTTATTCTGCCAGAGGAAAAAATACATAGAAATCAATGTATTACAGTTTGTTGTAAAAATTAGTATTCTGAGAGGAGAGGGCACGTTTAAAAATCTAAAACCTGTTATTGCCTACTTAAAGTGACATTCTGATTCTAGTTTCTGTGTTTTCTTCAGGACTATCGGACAAAACCTTTTTGCTGCAGCGCTTGTCCATTTTCCTCAAAATTCTTCTCTGCCTACAAAAGTCATTTCCGGAATGTCCATAGTGAAGACTTTGAAAATAGGATTCTCCTTAATTGCCCCTATTGTACCTTCAATGCAGACAAAAAGACTTTGGAAACACACATTAAAATATTTCATGCTCCAAACGCCAGCGCACCAAGTAGCAGCCTCAGCACTTTCAAAGATAAAAACAAAAGTGATGGCCTTAAACCTAAGCAGGCTGACAGTGTAGAGCAAGCTGTATATTACTGTAAGAAGTGCACTTACCGAGATCCTCTTTATGAAATAGTTAGGAAGCACATTTACAGGGAACATTTTCAACACGTGGCAGCACCTTACATAGCAAAGGCAGGAGAAAAATCACTCAATGGTGCAGTCCCCTTAGGCTCAAATGCCCGGGAAGAGTGTAGTATTCACTGCAAGCGATGCCTTTTCATGCCAAAGTCCTATGAAGCTTTGGTACAGCATGTCATCGAAGACCACGAACGCATAGGCTATCAGGTCACTGCCATGATTGGGCACACCAATGTGGTAGTTCCCAGATCTAAACCCTTGATGCTAATTGCTCCCAAACCCCAAGAGAAAAAAGGAATAGGACTCCCGCCAAGAATTGGTTCCCTTGCTTCTGGAAACGTCCGGTCTTTACCATCACAGCAGATGGTAAATCGACTATCAATACCAAAGCCTAATTTAAATTCCACAGGAGTCAACATGATGTCCAATGTTCACCTGCAGCAGAACAACTATGGAGTCAAATCTGTAGGCCAGGGCTACAGTGTTGGGCAGTCAATGAGACTGGGGCTAGGTGGCAATGCACCTGTTTCTATCCCTCAGCAGTCTCAATCTGTGAAGCAGTTACTTCCAAGTGGAAATGGAAGATCTTACGGGCTTGGGGCAGAGCAGAGGTCTCAGGCGCCAGCAAGATACTCCCTACAGGCTACTAATGCCGCTTCACTCTCATCAGGCCAGTTAAAGTCTCCTTCCCTCTCCCAGTCCCAGGCTTCCAGGGTATTAGGTCAGGCCAGTTCCAAACCTACCACAGCTGCCACTGGCTCTTCTGTACCCAATACTTCCGCAACTCAAAAGTGGAAAATTTGTACAATCTGTAATGAGCTTTTTCCTGAAAATGTCTATAGTGTGCACTTCGAAAAAGAACATAAAGCGGAGAAAGTCCCAGCAGTAGCCAACTATATTATGAAAATACACAATTTTACTAGCAAATGCCTCTACTGTAATCGCTATTTGCCCACAGATACCTTGCTCAACCATATGTTAATTCATGGTCTGTCTTGTCCATATTGCCGTTCTACTTTTAATGATGTAGAAAAAATGGCTGCACATATGAGGATGGTTCACATTGATGAAGAGATGGGACCCAAGACGGATTCAACTTTGAGTTTTGATTTGACATTGCAACAGGGCAGTCACACCAACATTCATCTCCTGGTGACCACATACAACCTGAGGGATGCCCCCGCTGAATCTGTTGCTTATCATGCCCAAAATAACCCTCCAGTTCCTCCAAAGCCACAGCCAAAAGTTCAGGAAAAGGCAGATATTCCTGTTAAAAGTTCACCTCAAGCTGCAGTGCCCTATAAAAAAGATGTTGGGAAAACCCTCTGCCCTCTTTGCTTTTCAATCCTAAAAGGACCCATATCTGATGCACTTGCACATCATTTGCGAGAAAGGCACCAGGTTATTCAGACGGTTCATCCAGTTGAGAAAAAGCTGACCTACAAATGTATCCATTGCCTTGGTGTGTATACCAGCAACATGACCGCCTCAACTATCACTCTGCATCTAGTTCACTGCAGGGGTGTGGGAAAGACCCAGAACGGCCAGGATAAGACAAATGCACCTTCCCGGCTTAATCAGTCTCCTGGCCTAGCACCGGTGAAGCGCACCTATGAGCAAATGGAGTTTCCCTTGCTGAAAAAGCGAAAGTTAGATGATGATAGTGATTCACCCAGCTTCTTTGAAGAGAAACCTGAAGAGCCTGTTGTTTTAGCTTTAGACCCCAAGGGTCATGAAGATGATTCCTATGAAGCCAGGAAAAGCTTTCTAACAAAGTATTTCAACAAACAGCCCTATCCTACCAGGAGAGAAATTGAGAAATTAGCAGCCAGTTTATGGTTGTGGAAGAGTGACATTGCTTCCCATTTTAGTAACAAAAGGAAGAAATGTGTTCGTGATTGTGAAAAGTATAAGCCTGGTGTTTTGCTGGGCTTTAACATGAAAGAATTAAATAAAGTCAGACATGAGATGGATTTTGATGCTGAGTGGCTATTTGAAAACCATGATGAAAAAGATTCCAGAGTCAACGCTAGTAAGACTGTTGACAAGAAGCTTAACCTTGGGAAGGAAGATGACAGTTCTTCAGATAGTTTTGAAAATTTGGAAGAAGAATCCAATGGAAGTGGTAGCCCTTTTGACCCTGTTTTTGAAGTTGAGCCTAAAATCCCTAATGATAACCCAGAGGAACATGTACCGAAGGTAATTCCTGAGGATGCTGTAGAATCTGAAGAGAAGCCAGACCAAAAAGAAGAGGATGGTTCAAAATATGAAACTATTCATTTGACTGAGGAACCAGCCAAAATAATGCATGATGTTTCTGATAGTGAGGTTGAGCAAGATGATGTTGTTGAATGGAAAGAGGATGCTTCACCATCTGAGAGTGGGCCTGGTTCCCAACAGGTGTCAGACTTTGAGGATAACACATGTGAAATGAAACCAGGAACCTGGTCTGACGAGTCTTCCCAGAGTGAAGATACAAGGAGCAGTAAGCCAGCTGCCAAAAAAAGGGCTACCATACAAGGTGACAGAGAGCAGTTAAAATGGAAGAATAGTTCCTATGGAAAAGTTGAAGGATTTTGGTCCAAGGACCAGTCACAGTGGAAGAATGCATCTGAGAATAATGAGCGCTTATCTAACCCCCAGATCGAGTGGCAGAATAGCACAATTGACAGTGAGGATGGGGAACAGTTTGACAACATGACTGATGGAGTGGCTGAGCCAATGCATGGCAGCTTAACAGGAGTAAAACTAAGCAGCCAGCAGGCATGAGTGCTTGGCCTCACTGCACTGGAGACATGTTACAGCCGAGAATTATCCTCCAGTCTGACTGCAGAGCTGTCTTAACTGGTACTTCCTTGTGAGGACTGGTCAGCAGGCTGTGGGGACAAGTGGCTGTTGCATTCCCAATGGTTATTTCTAAGTCTGATACGTGATTGGCTAATCTTGGCTTCAGAGCCTTCCTGTTAGACATGGTAACTGAAAAACCAGTATGCTGGTGGCTCATGAACGCACATGAGGAAAAGCAGAGTTTTATTTTACCTGCCTTTTCAACATTTCTTTCCCTCTGTGAAATGTTTGGTTGGATGTCCTTGAGAAGCGTAACCCTAATTCACATGGTAGTATAGGGCCAACATACAAGCTACCGATCTAATATGTATAGTAGACTTTGGGAAAATCAATTTTTTTTCATGTATTCATTCTGAATAGTTGAAATGTATATTTGTACAGTCTTTTAGACCTATCCAAGTGACGCTTATGGTATTGTTATTGTGTGCCCATCATAGATGTTTCTTTTTTTAGTGTTGCCCTTGCTGTGTAATAAATGCTATATCTAGTTTCCCTAGCAAAAGCTTGAACCTGCGCTAGTATGGACATTTGGACAGACTTAGTTTTTGCACATAACCTTGTACAATCTTGCAACAGAGGCCAGTCACATAAGATATATACCTGGACTCTCTTGTATTATAGAATTTTTCTTGTTCTGAATATCCTTGACATTACAACTGTCAAAAACTGGTATTTCAGATGTTTCTGAAATCTTTTAAGCTAAAATTACATGCAAGAATTGACTTTGCAGCTACTAATTTTGACACCTTTTAGATCTGTATAAAAGTGTGTTATGTTGAAGCAGCAAACCAAATGAGTGCTGCATTTTGAATATTTAGTTTTCTCTTTAGTTAAACACCACCCTGGTGTATTCATTTATACCATCTAATATATGACACACTGTAGTATGTATAATTTTGTGATCTTTATTTCCCTTTGTATTCATTTTAAGCATCTAAATAAATTGATGTATTGTGCTTAATGTAAATATTTGCTTTATTACATGACAGTCCTGAGTGTCTTATCATATCTTATGCCATTTGATGACATGGCACTCTCATCCAAGACAGAAGACAAAGTCGCCATGGAAACTTACATAGATCTTTTATTTGCATAAAGAATGCTTTCTCTCTAGGCAACTGTTACAAGGTATTTTGTTGGTGTTTTCCCCCTTTTAACTGCGGAAGTAAACATCCTTGAGTTCTTCAGCTCTTTCCAGTTTTGTTAAGGAACAGAGCCTGCTTTTTAAATATAAATGTCTCAGTGATGAAAGGATGTAAACACAATTGGCATTCCTGTGCAAGTAGAATCTTTAATACCCTGATATTATTGTGTTAATTTTTACTTTATAGGAACAATTGTACTAAACCAGCAACTGCTTTTTGTTAAAATTCCTTTGACCCATGTTGCTATTGAGAAAGGGCTTTGGGGAGCACACTGTTGGGGGCCATAAGAGTGGAAAGAGCTGGTATAGTTAATGTGTATATAGATTCCCAAGAGCAGCTCGTGCTAAAAGCAGAAAGTTACAAAGAGGCAGAACTAATCCACCGTTTTCAGCAGTTGTAATGATGGTGTGGGTGCTCCATCTTTGCTGAACTTGATCAGTCACCTCTCAGGGACATGAGCCTAAGAAGTCTCAAGTAGCTGACTTGGATAATTTTTAATTTCTAAGAAAAAGAATTGTTACTTGACACTTCTAAAATGCTATGCTTCTCAACCAGGGAAAAGGGAAGCATAACTAGAATTTTTAAATACCTTGGCCTAACATAGAACTTTTTGAGATCTGTTTTACCAGCTAGGTTATAAATTCTTTGCGTACCAGCTAACATTGCAGGGTGTCCCTGAATTAAAATACTATGCATTACTATATAACAAATACCAGCTGAATTTAGCCATCTCACATCTGTGATAATTACTCTGCCTAACAGGTGGGAAGAACTTAGCTTAAGATTGAAAATTTTGCCTGAGAAATAATGAGACTTTGTGCAGATATGGTTGGGGCAGGATGAGTTCCCAAGGTCCTGGTTGAACATCTAAACAAAGAAAGATAAAGATTCTTTGCTAAGAGGGTGGGAGTGGGTCTCTGGCACTGAGAAGAATTTTAGCACTTAAAGAGGTGGAAGTAAAAGATTCCCCACTGGAAATGTTGCAGAAGCCCTGAAAGTGTCTCAATAAAAGCCATTTTAAAAGAATGCTGTTGCTACTGTGTGCTTTTAGAAAAGTTTGGAGGTCATTTAACTGAAAAACAACAACCTGTCACTTTACAGTTTAAGAATGTTAACTGTGCCCCAAAACAATTCTTGTGTTTCTATACTGAGAAAACTTGATTACTCATTTCAGAGAGATGCTTTTTGTTTTGTTTTGTTTTGTTGTTTTGAGATAGGGTCTCGCCTCAAACTCACATCACAGCAATCCTCCTGCCTCTGCCTCCCAAGTGCTGGGATTACAGGCATGAGCCACCACAGCCAGCACTGTAGTATGTGGTACTGGTTGCTGCTGGGCGTGAGTCTCCATGCCCAGTATTGTTATGTGGTTACCAGGGATCGAACCCAGGCCCTTGCGCTTGCAAGACAGGTGCTGGAACCACTGAGCTAAATCCCTGTCCCAGAGAGCTGCTTTTTTGCCCTTCACATTCTCTTGTGGCAGTTCTAGAGTCAGAATGGCTTCTCTCCCTTGTTAACACATAGAAGCATTTTCTTAGCCCATCTTTGCTTCCTCATGGAGCAGAACAGGGAGTTGTCTGTCCAGCCTTTTTCTCTACATAGAAAAAGACTTGTTCTGATTGCCTACGCTTGTGTGTCCATTTAATATGGTTACCTGTCTGTAGAAATGAGTATTTGTGAAGTAAGACAAATGAATGCCAGGTTTTGAAAACTCATTTGTTAAAAGATGGGAATTCCCTGTCTGAAAACACTTCAGTAGAAGTGATTATAAACCAGTTTCTTGCCTAGAGAGCAAAGAGTGTGTGTGTTCTTTACCTCAAAAGATGGAGCCCCAAAATCACCAAGGTATTCTATGCCTATAACGTCTGAGGAGCACTTAGCCCAAGTGATGGAAAATCTCAACGAAACTCAGTGGAACATGTTAGTGTACTTTTCTGCCCCATTGTGATATTTCTAACCCATACTAATGCTTACTGGTTGGAACCCACTACAGGCTTGTTTTACCTGTTAACAGGAACATCACAGATGAAAAATCCAAAAGACTAGAAATACAGGGGAAAGTTTGCTGCCTCCATCCTGACATGTCTGCCCAATATAATTAGCAACTTCTCATGAGCTGTTCTCAGCTGAGAGTGATAGTGAATCAAGCTTGAAAATAAACATTTGTCCCTACAGCTGCTGAAAATTGGTTTAAAATGAAGTCCAAACATGCACCAGAGTCACCATTTGTGAATTTTCTGCACCTACTTCCTGACTACCTGCTCCACTTAGAATTTGAATATATGTGGAGTTGCAACGTAGGTGGAGTTGTGTTCAAAAGTCAGCACCTGTGAGGCAAAAATTACAACTAACTAAAAGACATCCCTTTCAGAATCTGCCAACTAAGGACAGTAAAGGGAAGTCTAGTCATTTTTTATGGCAAATCCGGAGTGAAGAACAGAATCTTCCCCACAATGTATCTAAGTGATTTTCTTTGCATACATGTCTCTTGATACAATGTTCACATGACTAACACTATCCTCTCCAACTGGTTTTTGCAATAAAATATCTAGTTGTACCTTTATTAATGTCTTATTGAAATAAAATTAATATCCTAATAGATTGACTACCTTAGGAAACTGGTAAAGCAGCTAGAATGAAATGGCTTTTCGAATTTACTGGCTGCCATCTAGATGAAAGCAGACTGTGACACTTGTGAGCCTCAAAGAGCCATCTGGGAGTCTAGGAATCTGAAGACCCTGCCTTGGAGTCTGAGGAGGAGGGAGACAGCTGCAGGACTCGCCTGTTTCCTGAGAAGCTGCCTCAGCATCCCTAGAAGAGAGCTCCCGGAGAAGCTCCACCATTCATTCACTGAGGAGAGATCTCCATCCGGAAAGGGACCTAGTCACACCAGAACCTCCAAGCCTATATGAATCCTTACCTTAAATGTCTTCTGAACATCACTGAAATGTTTTCCTGTAACTAGTAGGTCATTAGATCCAAGATATCCAAGTCTCAAAACAGACCTGCTTTGATTGTCCTCAGAACCCTTCACAATATGGAAAGAAGAAAAACCTGCAAAGGGGCTATCGGCACCTAGCTTCTAGGTCCTAAGCTTATTGCAAGGTTCAGAGATGCTAACGACCCTAAGTCCCAGCTGACAGAAGTTTCCCTCTCAGATCTACAATATCTGCATTCACAGCCACTGGCTGTCCAGCCACACAGCTTCAGCCTTGGGTAAGGATGAGCCTTGTTACAAGGACAGTACACATGCAGGGACCCTGGTCTAAGCTAATTGTACTTTACCTGGCTCATTGTTTCCCAAACTACACTCATTCACTCTGCCAGTGTCATTTTTGTCTCATCTGCCTAACAACTACTCTGTCTTTAGTATGTTTCAGCTCCTTTTCAAATGAAGGAAACTATACTACCAAAAAGAGAACTAGCACAGTTTAACATTAATGAAGATAGCCATGAAAATATAAAAGGATGCATAATTCTTACATACAAAAATATAAACGTAACTACCCATTACCGTGTGCAAAGGGGTCTACACTGAGACTTGCTTTGATTGATGAAAACCAGAGCAGGAGCCAGAGCAAATGAAATTTTTCCTCCTTGGGCCAGGGATGCCGGAAGAATCAAATTGCCTTATTTTTGCAGGACTCCTCTTACCTCCCACACACTGAGCGGCTGCACCAACCCAGAAGCCTATAGATGGGCCCCATGCCCAGCTGGGGATCTGACTCCCACTGCATTCCAGGAAGTCTGCTTTCTTTATCAGTGACTGCCAACTTGTTACAAGTTTTAGACCCCTTTTATAAATAATTAAGGCCCTCACTGCAGATTACAGGAAATCTAAATCAGACTAGTTTAATTAAGGGGGCCAGGAACCTGGCTGTGGCCAAAGAAAGCTGCTCAGTGTCCTTGGCGAGAGCTGTGGTACTGGCTTGCTACCCACAAGGTCACATTCATGTGAGGCAGGTGCCCTGTTATTTGTGGGGTGCTTCCTGCTCACCTTAAATGAGAGAGGTCCCTCCAATAATGAGCAGTAGTTGAGCTGAGCACATGGACTCAGCCAGGCAGAGTGAGCAGGATTACTTGGCTGACACTAGACAGGATTCTTTAGAGTGGAGGTGGAATCAACTCGATGCAAATCAAACCAGTTCAAACCCAGTCCCACATGAAGCTCAGGAAGGAACAAGAGGGCCTCAGAACCCTACACTTCAAATGGAACCATGTACCCCAGGTGAACTGAAATTGGAAATACAACTCCATCTGAGAAGCACAGCAGCAAATCCTCCTTGAAAATCACATGCCTCATGTTCTCTAACCCTGGCTGCATTTTGAAATCACCTAAGGGAGCTTGAGAATGGGAGTGTGGCCTCCAAGGATCAGATTAACTAGTCTGGACCTGACCCAGCTGATTCCAACACACAGACAAGACTGGGGAACCGTGGCTTTACAGAGATGCATAGAACAATGCATCGGTGACCGTAGTTTGTCATGTGAACCCATTTCTATTTCCTTCCATTCAACAGAACTGCTGCTATTCTGTAGTCACCAGTGGTCACACTGATAAATGACCTGTGCCTAGAAAACAGTATCACGTGAAACTTCTGCTTTGAGATGCTCTTGATTCACCAGGGATCTAGCTTGAGGATTCTTGCTGCCTGGACAGTCACTGTCACTAGAGTAGCCCTGGGACCCCTGGTGAAGGCACTAGGGAAAAAAAAAAAAAAGTTCTGGGTGCTGCTCCAACTCCTCTGCCTCCTTTACCCAAGGCCTGGGTCCCAGAAAATGAGATCACCTGTTACATCGAGAGAGGCGATTCTCCCCAGAAAACTCAGAACATCATCTGAGTGGAAGGTGGAAGAGGTGCCTTCTGTTACACAGACTTCACTGGCTGGGTTCTCCAGGGGAACTGCTCTTCCTAATCAAATACTGTGCATGTCCCTTGCAGCTCCCTCCAACTTTTTCCTCACATGGAGCCACTGGGTACAGCCTGCCAAAGGTCCCCACGAGCCTCAGACCCACAAACCCAATGCCTTACACACACTCAGCTATTTCCAGCCCTGAAACACATCCACTGATAATCACCGGTCTAAAGCTCAAAGCTTTTGAATCTGCAGCAAATCCATGGGCCTCCATGGGTAGATTGTGACAGCTGCCTACAATCAACTATTTTGAACTCTCCCTGGCCCAGCCCACCTGTGTGGCTACCAGGCAAAAGAAGGTTTTGCTTTAACATAAGGAGGATTCCTGTACACAGGCAGCTGCCTGGGCCAACAAAACATGTCTGGAGAGGTGGGAACCCCTACAAGGCAGTAAGGGGTCTCTTCCCCAAAACTCCCTTCTCACCCCAAGAAAGTTCTTATTGAATGGAGGCCAGATTTTGTCAACATTTGTTGT
>PVIR01004805.1:0-76358 GCA_004026965.1 Petromus typicus | reverse complement strand
CTTGCCTTGCAGGCTCAAGGGCCCTGGGTTCAATCCCCAGTAACCACATACAATGGTGCTGGGCGTGCAGACTCACACCTGTAATCCCAGCACTCTGGAGGTAGAGGAAGGAGGATTGCTGTGAATTTGAAGCTTGCCTGGGCTACATAGTGAGCTCAGGGCCAGCCTGAACTACGAAGCAAGACCCTGTCTCAAAAAAAAAAAAAAAAAAAAAAAAAAAGCCCAGACCGGCAGCCCTTGGTCTTTACCTGGACTTCACTCCTGCAGCCGAGAGGAGGCGCTGAGATTCTTGCAACTTCCTGAGCTGCAACTTCAGCTGTGAAACTGAGAAACTGTGTGTACTTAACAAAAAAACAATTCAACAGAAGACACTGTCACCAAGCCCCTTCACAATCCTCCCTCACTCTGAACACCCTCATCCCACTGTCTTCCCCACTTCCCACAGCAGCTCTGGCGTCCTCCTTCTTGAGGGTCTTTAGCTGTGCTGTCCCAGGTGCCTCCACGTCCTGAATGGATCAAAACGTCTCCCTTTCATGGTCAACATGACTTTTGGGGGGAGCTGGGGTCACACGGTGACAGATCAGTGACTGAGGTCGGTGAGGACACAGTGTCACGTTTCTTGGAGTCTGACTTTCCATTGGATGGAAGTTGACAGCTGGATTCACCGTGTTTGTGATCATGTCATAAAGACTCATGGGGGAGGACTCCAGAGCTACTGCAGGAAGTGGTGAGGATGGTGGGATGCACAGCAGGAAGGATTTTGAGGGGGATTCAGGGTAATGTGTCTTTTCTTATAACACATTTAAAAAAACAAAAACAAAAACAAACAAACAACAACAACAACAAAAAAAAACCGTACATATTCACCATATTTCCGATCACCCTGCACACTCCTGCAGGCAACGCCAGCCCTGAGTCTGGGATCCAGAAGCACCTGCCCGCACCTTGCCCACAGTGCTCCCCGGAGCACTTTGGTGCACGTGCTGGTGTCAGTCTGGTCACAGTAGACACAGCAGCCCGGGAAACCCCATCACTGAGCGAGGCCCCAGCCTCGGCCTCCTTGGCTTGTTCCCTCCTGCTGCAGAGTGGAGAAAGGGACTTGGCTGCCGGCCAGGCCTGCTCTCGGCTGTGGTCCCAACGGGAAGCCTGCACAGGGGGCCACAGCTCCTGGGGACCCTCCAGGTTCCTTCAGCCATTCCCCTTCAGCTTAGAGAGAAAGCCTTAGGAGCCAGGGGCTCAGTTAGAGCCTGCCCGGGAATGCCCGCTGAGGCTGGCAGGCCGGCATCTATTTAGAACACGCGGGAGCTCGCTGGCTGCCAGACCCGGCCCTGAGGCTCAGCCGATGCCAAGAAAGTCCTGGAAATGAATGAATGGGAAGCCGCGGTCCAGGCGGATTCGGCTGCCTCCTGACTCAGCACCCGCGCAAGCAGGTCTGAGTGTGTGGGCGGGAATAACCCTGCCATTCCTCAGCGGCACCCCCAGCCCTTCCTCTGTTTCCGTGAAGCTCTATACACCCCTCCTCCACAGCCTTGGCCTCAGGCTGCACCTGGGCCCAACCTGCCAACCTCCCAGCACCTGCCAGGACAAGAGACTGCAAGAAACAGAGGGGATTCTGGCCCCCTGCAACATGGACTTCAAAAAGCCCAGCTTTCTCTCCGCAACATAGTCAGGTCTGCAGAAAGGTGACAAATCCCCAGAGCCTGGCACAGAGTTTGGCAGAACCAGGGCCTGGCAGGAAGCCCCTGATGTCGTGCACTCTGGGAGGCTGAAGCAAGAGGACTGCACGTTCCAGCCCAGTCAGGCAACAGAGGGAGTAGTGAGAACTGGTGTCCGTGTCGAAAAGGCCGGGCATGCAGCTGGGCTGAAGACTCGGGTTCAAGCCTCAGTTTAAAAAAGAAAGAAGCCATTTCTCTTTAGTTTTATCTTGGAAAGTGGATTCCAAACTGACCCTTGCATAGTCAGATTGAGTCGTGTCAGCAGCTGTGAGACCTTCAGTGGTTTTTTTCTCGTCACAGAGCCAGAAGCAGAAGAATCTCATGGGCCGAGTCATTGATCGGCTCCGAACCAGCACCCACACCCTGAATCTCGGCTGTCTCTCCCCAGCTCCAGGTTCTGCTGTGGTCGTGGCTTCTGCCTCTCCAGAAGCCTGCTTCCCCTGTCTCTCGTGAGCCCTTTCTGCTCTGACTACACCCAGACGCCCCCTCTCCAAGCTCCTCCCGACTACCCGCTGTGCCCTCTCTTGGGCATGCGGCACTTGGACTCCCTTACTTCTCCCGACGCCTTGTAGCACTCTGTACCTTTACTGTGATCACCAGTACAGTCTGGGTCCCTCCTCCCGGGGGCCCTGGGGGTGAATGTCACGCTGAATCTGCTCCCTTCCACCTCTACTGAGCCTGGCATGGGGCCGGCACTGAGCACTGATGGGACAGATGCTTGGCAGCCAGCAGAAGCTGACCTGAGGGCGCAGAGGGCCAAGTCCACCTGGGTCACTGCCCACAGCAGGAGGGCGTGGCAGGACACCGGAGACAGCTGTCCTGACAGAATTATGGTCCCAGAGCTGAAGGATTTTAGACAGATTCCGGCCTCCAACCTGCTCTCCTCTGCAGCCCACCAGGGCACGCATTCCCCTGGATAAACGGCTCTCCTGGCTTTGCCGGGATCACTCCGAAGGGGACCTCTGCATTCATGCGTGATGGGATTATGGACCCTGTGAGAGCTGCGTGAAGACAAAGGCCGGATAAAAACGCCGTAAGGGCCCTGGCTTCTCTCAGAGAAAGTTGTTCAAAATCCAACAGAGAAGCAAAAGGGCGCATGAGAAATTACAGAGCTGTTGTAGCCGGTGACCAAGTCACATCCGAGACCCCTCAGGCGGTTGGCTGCTCCTGAAGCCGGTCTGAGGTGCTCACAGGCCTGGTTCACTGCAGAATTCACCAGGTTCCGGGATCAGGCTCAGATGCACCTCTACTCCTCCCCTGCTCCGCAGCACTGAAGGTGCTTGGGTTAGAAGCTTAAACCATCGACAGCTCTCAGCGCCTTCTCCACTTGACCAAAACTGAGTGCTTAAAAGGTGAAATAGTTTTGCTTCACTGAAAATGGTTCTCCACATGCCTCAATACAACTTTTGCACAATTCCTGGTTTTGGTGGACGCCACTGTGGTGCTGTGTTGAGTGGCGTGGAGTTGCTGCAGTTGCTAGGTCTGATTCCTGCAGTTAAATGTGGAAATCGGGCAGATCGGCGTCTCACAGGCATAGGAAATACAAGCCTCTCCCTCCCCCCACAATTTGTTTGTGTGTCTGTGAACACACGCTGCGGTGAGGGCAGGAAATTTAAAGACAACGCAAACACCATGTTGGGGGGCTGATAGGTTCTCTTATTTTCATATTTTCTGTGGACTTTTTCCCCTTCTTTGCTACAACAGTCCCTTGATGGTGTCCACACGTGACAATTACACTCTTGCCTCGAGGCCTGACTGAACTTGCTGTCTGGTTAATACCTGCTCCATGTGGGACTGATTAACACAAAAAGCTTGTGCAACACTCACACGCTTTCATGTAACGGCCGTGAGCATGGGGCTGGACCAGGACACCTCAGTGGGTGTGGGCACGAAGAACAGAAATCCATTGAGCTCTCCCAGACCAGACGTCTACATTCTGAAGGACTCTCAACAGCCAATAAATTTGATTTGAACTTTTAAAAAAATTTCATGCATTCTCCTATTAAAGCAAAGCCTTCTTGCTAAACTAATATAATTGCAAGATACTATTCTGGGTGCCAAAAACTCAACTGTGAGCTGCAAACCTGGACCCTTTTAAACGGAACCATATGTTAAGTCAAAGGGAAAATTAGAAGCAAACCAATCCCTCTGCCTTTTGTGAAGAGAAATTGCAGCGAAGCAGCCGCACCAGAAAAGATGACCGATAACCATCAGTCTCATAAGACCGATAATCATCACACAGTAATGCACTGGAGTATTTTCACTGGAAGAAAGTACCATCAGTCCTTCTGTGGGTGTTGACAGTCAGATAGAGACGTACAGAGACCTGGGCAGCCAAGAGTGGTGCAAAATGACGTAACACCAGTGCAGGGGCTCAACACTCAAGTAACACACTGCATCCTGCTTCCAGGCTGGTGGACCGAGAATCAGGAATGGGTGGTTTTGTCCACAGTCTATCAGTAAATAACCCTGTGATGATGACTGTTTGGATCAGAGTGAGACGAAGTCTTCTCCTGGTTCTGCCACCGTCTCCCTTAGCACCACAGCCTCCACCCTGAGCACTCAGAGACATCTGTGAAGTCAGGCCCTTGCTTAGACTCACCCAGACTGGGTTGTGCATGCCTGTAATCCCAGCCATCAGGGCGGCTGAGGCAGGGGGACTGCAAAAGGAATCCCTGCTCAGATAACAGCAACTTAGCAAGATCCTGCCTTAAAATAAAAAATTTAAAAAGAGCTGGTGATGGAGCTCAGTGTAGACACCATAGGTTCAACCCTGGATACTTTAAGAAAATGTAATTTTACATGAAAGAATATTGATGCTGAGGGATGTTAAGTAGCTTGCCCAACCAGGTAGAATTAGAAAATTACAACATAAAATTGGAATAAAGACTTTTTACTTTTCCATTGGACCACAGGGTACTTTTTTCTTTATTTTAATATACTCAACCTGCTTTAACTGGTCCATCTGCAACAGAAGGAGTTAGGTCATACCTTTACCCCCCAAACTGTAGTATGCTTATTGGAGAAATATATCACATACTTTTAGTTGTGATAGATAAACTGTAGGGAAATATTTGTGTGCCTGAGTTCTGAAAGTATATGACTAGCTAATTAAATATAGGATGTAGTGGATGATACTGCTCAAGGTAAAACTAATGTCACAACATAAAATGTGAACTGATTTAAAAATCGCTGGAAATTTGGAGGCTGGGTCGTCGCTCAGCAGTGGCCACTTGCTTCTGGATGCGAGAATGTGTGTGTTCCACAAAAGCTGAACCTGTGCACAGTTGGATGGTATGTGGGGAATGAAGGCAAAAAAAATAAAAATAAAAATAAATAAACAAAGGAAGGAAGCTATCCCTCAAATAAAGAAAAACTATACAGCAAGAAAGTGGGAAAACCCCAGACAGTTCTTCCAGCTCTAACAACTTAAGAGTCAATGATTTTCTTTGTTCAGAATGAAATACTTTTCAAGTATGTTCACTTGTACAATAACCTAAAAATGGAAATACAGGAAGATAGTAACACGTAATAATTAAAACCTCAATAGAGAGGGGATTACCACTGAGCTGTGGAGAATTTCTAACTTTTGTTTTGAAAGAGTCATGTTTTCACCATCCTTGCCCATTAATGGAATCAGAAATTGTGACACTGAATTTCCTGTCCCTCCACTTGCCCCGGTGCCCTCTGCCTGCTCGGTCAACTGCCTGCAGAGGGGGTTCTGGATCTTGTTTGCATTTACATGGTGTAAAGCACTTATTGTCCAATTCAGCCTTGAAGACAAAGACGCAGGTTTAGAAGCAGTTTCCCTATAGGTGATATTCAAGGGAGCTTCAGGTGAATCTTATGACAGAAGCTGTTTGATAACGATTATCCCTTTCCTTGGAACTGTTGCTCTTTCCTTTCTTTCAAAATACACACTCTGGAAGCCTGAGCCAGCGAGACAGTAGATTGAGCCCAGCCTGGGGTACCCAGCTAGAGCTTGTCCCACATAAGACATAAAAAAGAATTTGAGGGACTTCCAGGAAGACGGTGGAGTGAAACGGCAGGGCAGCATCTCTGAGATTTGGTTCCCAGGTGCTGGAGTAAAGCAGCGTGAGGAAGAGCCGGAGGACAGCGGGTCTCCAGGATGCAGCAAGAAAATGAGGCGAGAACGGAAGCCCACAGGGAGGGCAGGGAAGAGCCTTCAACACAGGAGGGGAGACCCGAAGCGGTGCTCTCCCCTTGAGCCCTGACTCATCTGTGGAAGGGGCAGCTCCACCCTGCAGGTCACAGTGACCACTGGTGACAGCAGAGGCCTCCACGGAGGAACGCACCAGTGGCACAGAGCCGGAGACACAGCAACTACCGCGGCTGGTGAGTTATTCGGTCTGGGGTCCCCAGGAGAGGCTGGTAGCCATCTTGGAGAGGCTGGTAGCCATCTTGGAGAGGGGCCAGCTGAACTCCAAGCTCAGAGCTCGGTGCCTGGATCCATCAGGGTGGGAGGGGCTGAGTTCATGGGGCCGAGTTCGGGTCTCTAGGAGGCACTAGGGGAGATGTGGGTTGAGGACAACGGGTTCTAGAAACAGCGGAAGCCAGCCTGAGCTGAGACCCTGGGGTGCAGCCTGCTGGGACGGTCACATCCGGCTGTGAACCCACGGCTGCTGCTGGGACGAGTCTGTCCAGTGGTGACAGCAGAGATGTGCCTGGAAGTGAACTTCTTTTCTGTTATTTTCTTCATCTCTTTTCTTGTTTTATTTTATTTTTTAATTGTGGTTCTCACTTTTATATGCTTAGGAACATTTTCTAGGTTATTCTGTTGCTGTCGTTCAGTTCTTGCTTTAGTTTCTTTCTTCTCTTTCCTTCCCTCTTCTCTCCAGGTTCACAAAGTTTGTGTGATCTGCTGTTCTCCTGCCTTCCTTCTAATCTCTTCTTTTTCTTCTTCTGTTTCTCTACTTTCCCCCTCACTTATTTTAAATTTTCTCCCCTGAGGATAAAAGCACCATTAGGAGGGCATATTTACTGTATCCGGTTTTCCGGTTTGTTGTAGATTTTATTACATAACTACAAATCCATTTCGTACAAATTAAGAGTCACCACCGTTTGTCATTTTCTAGGCTGTGTTTGACACTATTGTTGTCGTTGACTGGTTGTTTTTCCTCGTTTACCAAGACAGATATTGCCTGAGGGTCGTAAACAATGCTACAGGCCACGCCAAGGGACTGGCAGTTGGGCCACATAGGCAGCAACTCCGCATCCCCAGTGAAGTGAAGAGTTGGGATCTTGTACGAGGATCAAAACCCAGAGGACAACTACACCTGGAAGACATCTCTGAGAAGTAGTCCTTTCCTAAGGGTTCTAAATAGTAACAATAAAGCTATCTGCTTTACAAACATCAACCCAGAAATTAAACAAAAAAAAAGAAGAAGAAAATGAGAACATACAGAAGCAAGATGCAACTCCGGACTTAGAGCCACCAAAGGCTAATCCAGGGGTCAATGATGTGAAACAGCTAGAAACCCGCCATCTTGGACTCTCTGAAATGGTAACAGTGGAAGTCACATCCGGGTGAACGAGGCTCTAGAAAGAAATCAAAGCAAAAATATTTTCTCAAATAACTGCAGAGATGGTGGCCATTAATGAAAGACAAGACTAGTAACTCTAGAGCAGACACAGAATTTTAAAAATAGAAGATCTTAGGAAAATGATGGAAACAATCAACATCCAACATAGTAAAGAAATGGAGTCCGTGAAGCAGATTCCAACAGTTATCCAGGAGATTAAACATTCCATGGAAAGCATACACAGTGGAATGAACCCATATGAGGGGGAGTATCTAACATAGGAGACAGGATTGCAGTTAGCAACCATACAAAGAAGGATTCCTTACAAATAGCAAGGGCCATGAAAAATTGATCTAATAGCTGTCAGATGATGCAAAGAAGAATAACATACGGTTGGGCCAGGGACATAGCTCAGTGGTTCTGGTGTTTGCTTCACAAGCACAAGGTTCTGAGTTCAATCTCTGGTAGGAAAAAAAAAAAAGAATAACATAAGGTTGACTGGAGTCAATGAAAAATCAGGAGATAGTACAAATCATACAAAAAACGGTTTACAGAGGCAGTGGCAGAAAAGTCCCAAGCAGGAAAAAAGAATTCAATATAAAGAAAAATGAGGCATAGAGAACTCCAATTACTTCTGATTTTAAAAAAATACTATAAGACATATATTAATCAAGGTTTCAGAAATTCAGTACAAAATAAAATATTAAATGTTAGAGAAAATAAATTATATATATGGAAAGCCCATTAGAATCAGAGCAGACTTCTCAACACAAACTCTCAAGTCAAAGAGAGCTTGGCCTGAAGTATTTCAATTCCTAAAAGAAAACAACCTCTAATACACATTGATGAAACCCATAAAACTATCTTTCAAAACTGATAGAAAAATAAAATACCTCCACAACTAACACCTGAAGAAATTCATGGCCACCAAACCAGTGCTCCAAAATGTTCTGCAGGACATTCCAAAGAGATAATGAGGGTACAGCTCCATGAACCACAACAAGTTATATCTACCAGGCCAGACAAGAAATTACACAGAGGGGAAAAATAGGGAACCAACAACAGGAAAATAAAATGACAAGGTCACATCAATATGTATTGAATATGTATATCAGTTATAACCATCAATGTAAATGATTTTAATTCACCAATCAAATAAACAGACTGGAGAATAGATCAAGAAGTGAAATCCAACAGTTTACTGCACACAAAAAATACATTTATTTCAAAAAGAAATTCATAGACTGAATGTCAGAGGGTGGAAACCAGTCCCGATGTGAGAGGAAACTGGAAAAAAATCAAGAGTAATTATTCTTGTTTTTTATTTTTTGTGGTACCAGGGATCAAACTCAGGCCCTTGTGCTTCCAAGGAGGCATAGTACCACTTGAGCTAACCCCCCCACCCACGAGTAGCTATTTTGTTTGCAAATGGGGGGATATCAAGGCAAGATTGACTCAGAGAGACAAGATCATTACATCCTCATGAAGGGAACAGTTCAAGAGGAAGAAACAACAGTCATAAATATATGTGCATCAAATACCAGTGCACTGAACTATATAAAACAAATATTTGCAGACCTAATGACTAATACAGTTATAATGGAGGAAACTCAATACCTCACTGTCACAAATAGATCAACTAGACAAAAAGTTCAACAAAGAAATGTCAAAACTGAACAAAATTTTTAAACAAATGGACTTAATAGATGTCTACAGAGTGCTGTACTCTACGGTATCAGAATGTACATTCTTCTCAGCTGCATATGGGATATTCTCCAAATAGACCACATAGTAGCTCATAGAACATGCTTAAGTAAATGTAAAAGAGTTGGAATTATCCCATGCATATAATCAGACCATAGTGAAATGAAACTCAAAGTCAGTGGCAAAAGATGCCACAAGAACTTTATAAGCACATAGAAATTAAGTAATTTCATGTTAAACAACAAGATTAAAGAAGAAATTAAGCAGTTTCCACAATTAAATAATATCAGTACAGCATACCAGTACTCATAGGATGTAACAAGGCAGTCCTACAAAGGAAATTTATACTGGCGAATTCCCATGTCAGAAAAAGAAGAGAAAGTAAAGCCTAGAGCTCATACAACAGAGGAAATTATGAGCAGGGCAGAGATTAACAAAATGGAGACTGAGAAAATCATACAAAGAATCAGTGAATCAAATAGTGGGTTCTTTGAAAGAGGAGATAAAATGGATAAACTCTTTCTTGACCTTATCAAAAATAGGAAAGAAATTACACAAATTCATCCAGTTAGGAATGAAATTACAACAGATCCTGAAGAAATCTAGAAGGTCATCAATACCTATTTCAAGAGGCTGAAGTATGGAAGCTAATCTTAGTACACAGAGAATTAAGGACTTTAAAATCTTTGAATTTTGTGTCAATAAAATTAAAGCTTGCTCTCTACATAGTAAGTAAATAAAGCAACAAATGTGTGAATTTGTAGAAAATTGGTGTTTATAGCACTCAATATCAGATAACAAATTTATTCCTCAGCCCAACATTTATTTCCTTCACTCAAATCCCAATCTATCTTCTCCCAACCTGTCTTCCTTCTCATCAATCAACTGCCCTCTCTCCTGTCTATTCATCCTCCTTACAGCCAACCCCCTATTCATCTGTCCACTCATTCAGTTTTCTGCCCAATCATCCACTCATCCACCAACCCAAACATATTCCTATCCAGACATCCATCCATCCATCCATCCATCCATCCATCCATCCATATAAATATAACAACAATCACATAATTTATGAGCTTTTAAACATATCAGAAGCTCAAAACCCTTGACCTTCTACTTCTGTGGTGCATGTCATCCCACCTTTGTTGTATAGAGGACTCATGCTTGAGAGGTCACAGTCCAAACAATTGCAGAAGACGCTGGGTGCATCTGAGAGATGCATTCACTCCTGGTATCTAGAGAAATGCATGGAGAAAAACTCTTGCAAATTACACTTATCCTATTTGCATAATAAAATACATGGTTTTTGTTTCTTTTTTTTTTTTTTTTGAGACAAAGTCTGTCTCTTTTTTTTTGTAGCTCAGGCTGGCCCTGAGCTCAGCCTTGAACTCATAGCAATCCTCCTGTCTCTGCCTCCCAAGTGCTGGGCATTGTTGTAGGTAGTGACTGGGGATTGAATCTGGGCCCTTGCACTTGCAAGGCAGGCACCGGAACCACAGAGCTAAATCCCTGGCCTGATTTTCGTTTCTTTTTAGTTATAAGAAGTTATTCAACAAAGAAGTAGCAATGTTTACCACAGTTCAAGGTAAGTGCAGTGGTGACACACCTTGAAATATCACAGATATGTACATATGTCATCACCAAACTGACTGCTTGACCATCAGCTTCACATTAGTCACACACCAGCTGGAGCTGCTCCTAATCTGGCATCTGTGCACTGGGTAAAACACGTAAGAAAAGAGCTCACTTGTGTCTCTCAGATCAACCCTGACCTACCTCAAGTGGGAACTGCAGGGAGAAGCTAAGCCTTCCCCCCAAGTTCTGCAGGCCATCACGACAGCGCAAACTGCCTGTAAAGTGGGAGGTATTTTCAGTATCTGATTGGAAGGTCAGAAGATGCAGTTCCCTGAAATGCTGACTGGGGGCTTTGCAGTTGCTGAGCTGAACTTCTGGCCAGTCTCTGTCACGTGTGGAACTTGGTGCTTTGAGTGCCGCTTCTGTAGAGAAGAGCACTGGTGGAAGCACCGTGGACAGTGGGCCTGGGCAGGTCTCACAGCCACAGAGCGTCCCCTGGGTCATCCTGGGGGCCCTGGGGACTTTTCCACCCACTCAGTTGAGGGAAATACTTGGGGCTGTTCTCATTTACCTTCACCATCGATAGAGTCCTAGGTGAGAAGGTTTTCTTCAAGTTTGTTAGGAAAGGAGAGGCAGATGGGGCCCAACTGGTCACTGCAGGCTTCTGTCCCAGGCTCACCGAGGCTTTATTGAGGGGGTGACTTTCTCGCAATGACATACCTGTGACAGGACCCAGCTGTATGGAACCTGGGCTGCAGGTCATGGGTGACCTTGGGGCCGATCTACCTACACGCCTCAGCTCTGACTTCCTGCGTGAGCAGTGAGGTGCAGGCAGCTGGCTGCTTTCACACGTGAGGTAGAATCGCTCACAGAATCTATTCATAGGAGTCTTCTCTTGGTGCAGAGAGCCTGTTCAGGAAATCTCAGCCTGGTGTCAGCTTTGTACAGCCTCCTCCCAGCCTAACTTTCAAAGGTGCTTTAGCCGTGTTGGGCCAGTCAGTTCTTACGCACAAAGCACACTGCCGCTCCTTCATGTCTGTTCATTCTTCTTTTTCTGACGATGACATTTTCTGCCCTTTCTACTTCCTCTATAACTTCTCAACTGACTTCCTACCTACCACACATAGTTCTCTGGATTCTCTTCTGCTGTTGTTTATCTCTCATTATTGAAGTTTGGGCTATTAAAATTTTCTAAAGCTTATTTGTCCAACCTGATTGAGATTCCTGTAATATTCTTACCCATTAGTGTCTTGGAAATGCAAAAAGGAATATGTAATACCCTTTGCCTTCAAGGAACTCAAAATGTAAATAACTAAAAAAATCCAAATCCCCACGAAGAAAGTGTAGATCTTGGAGTCTGGTATGTGAGGGGCTTGGAGAATTATGTCCACTCGGTGCTCAGGATACCACAGCATCTTTCCAGAGCAAGCTGGACACGTGGAGACACTCTGCACTCACTAGACACTTTCTGGGTAAGAATTAAAGTCAGACTTCCGATCAGAAAAGGGGGAGAAGCATCCTAACAGGGGTCCTTAGTATTCCAAGGAGCTGCTGTTTGAACCCTTGCATGATTTCTTGTGATTTAAGGTGATGAGCATGTTTCTACTCCTTTTGTATGATGATAGTCTTTGCCTTCGACACAGAGACCTACAGAAAATCCTCAGTTATCAACAGGGCCAAGTAATGTAAAAGAACGAGCCTATTTCTAAAAACAGACAGAAAGTACAGACTGTGTCTTCTGAATGAAGGAGATGTGCCGTACTTTATACGCACTATGGAGCATTCTACCTGGAGCAAGAAAAACACTGGAGTCCAAAACACTAGCAGGACTGTGATCTGTACAGACTTATCAAGAGCTGCTTCTTGTCTTTCAAGAAGGGAAAAAAGTTGTGCTTACCAAGCCACAGAGCCCGAGAGTCAAGGATTAGAATCATCACTGTCATCTCTGCATTGCTTTCTCTCTTGACCTAATTTGACACTTTTAAGGTGATGCTCGAAAGTGATGTCATCTCAACAGAAAAACAAAACAAAACACTATGAGAGTCAGAGAATGGCTGGGGGACCATGTGCAAAGCCAAGAGGATCCTGAAGAGACAGGAAGTTCTCAGGACAGGAAATGATCAGTAAAGGATACTGGCCTACTCTATTGCTTCTTCCCATTTATGATGCAAAAGTAGATCATAGTGGAAACTGTGCTAAGACAAAAACATGGTACAGTGAGTGCTCTGGGCATAGATATGTGAGGGACACAATTTAGAAAGTGATGCTTTGGGCCGAGGATTTAGCTCAGTGGTTTCAGCTCCTGTTGTGCAAGCACAAGGGCCTGGGTTCGATTCTGGTAACCACATACAACAACACTGGGCATGGAGACTCATGCCCACCAGCAATCAGAACTACATACCACAGTGCCAGGCGTGGTGGCTCACGCCTGTAATCCCAGCTCTCAGGAGGCAGAGGCAGGAGGATTGCTGTGAGTTCGAGGCTCAGCTCAGGGCCAGCCTGAACTACAAAAGCTAGACTCTGCCTCAAAAAAAAAGAAAGTGATGCTTTGGGCCTATTGATTACACATTCTTAGGCTCTGTGGAGAGCTTTTGGCTCAGTGTGGATGGCAGAAAAGGGATTCAGTCACATCTGAAGGCCGATGACAGTTCTCCAGCCATCAGGGCTGCATTGGCTGGCATTTCTCAGTCCTAGTAGGGGCAGATCTCTGAAACAAAGGGAAATAACGCAATAGCTCCACTGAGCATTTTTACAAGGCTACCAACAATGCTCTGGAGGCCTGCCATCTCTTCTCCTCCTCTAAAGTCCCCCACAGGTTACCTCCTTATAAATAGGACACTTGTACTTCATTTTTCAAAGATCTCTAGGGCCTAGACAAGGATTGGAATGGATTAAGCTGGAAAAAAAAAAACAGCAGCAGGTTCAAAAACAGCAGCGACATTTCTTCATCCACAGTTGCGCTGCGTCTGCTTTGCCTTTGGTGATAGTCTTCAGCACTGGACTTGGAGCTCCTTTGAGGAAGCCTTTGAGACCTGCAGTGCTGGTGTGTTCTGGTTATTTTGACACTTAAAATGCATCTCCGTTCCATGCTCCTCTCGCTCTGTGGGAGCTGCAGTTTGTAAACTCAGGGAGGGAACCAATCTGAGGCTAATGGATCAGAGCAGTGAGCAGGTTGGTTAACTGCGTGACACCCTTGCCGGGCACCCACCAGGCACCAGACATTGTGCGCGAGTTGGGGTGACAGAGGAGTGGGCAGGTGCGCACCATGCGGGACCCACAGAGCAGCCTGAATGCTAAACTGTGCGAGGAGGGATCTAATCATGCTGCACTCTGAGGACGGGGATTGGGGGGGGGGGGTTGGCAGAACACGTGGTTCACATCCTTTCTGTGGGAAATGCTGCTACACGCAGCCTGGCTCCCAGGGACTCTCACTGGGCTTTTCTAGCACCAGCAATTGCTGGGTTTTTTTCAGTCTTATCACTGCATATTTGCTGGGCATGATGATCACACTCATTGCATGTAGTTAGGACCTGTGAGGACACCTGAGTAGCTGGACCTGTGGGGCCCATTCAGGCCTCTCCCCACCCCCTTCTCTCAGTCCCCTTCCCATCTGCAGGCATGAGGCATGGACAAAAGCTGAGGGGTGATTCCCAGGACAGTGCAACCCAGACCCCTGCACGCACATGTGCCTGTGGGAGTCTGATGTCCGTGGATCGGACACCAAACGGAGCCCAGGCTGGGGTTCAAGTGATGGACACAGCCAGAATGCAGAGGAAGCTGTGCTCTCACACCCTTTGCTTCCTGCAATGCTGCCCAGCTCCTCCGAGGTCCCAGCCGGTACCCACCTGTGGGCTGGGTGTCAGGGGCAGAAGGGCCTGGATTCAGGGTTGGTCCTGCTGGACCCTGACTTCCTCAGTCCCTCTGGGATCCACTTCGTAGTGTATGCTGCTGGCTCCCTGCGCATTTCTTGAGCCCGTGTGCAGCAGGGGCTATACCTGTGGCTTCCGGGTGGCTGACAATGGTCTTTTGTGTGCTGCTGGCGCTCAGCCAGTGGGGGATGTGTTTTTCTGATTGGGCCAATTAGAGTCCACCCCAGGGGCTGCAGGAAAAGTTGGTTTTGTTCAAACCTCCTGCATTATGAGCTTGAAAAACCAAACCCCCTACAACATGCAAAAGAAAATCACAGTCTAGTTTTAGTAGAAGTTTGAGTGGATGTGGGAAAGGCATAAAAATAAAGATATGCGTGTGGAATGCAGAGGCAGGAAATGAGGGCAGTGCTGTGCACAGAGGTTGTACAGTGTGAAGGGTGCGTGAGTGTATGACATTGTTATTTTCCACCTGTGAGATGGTAAACAGGCTGCAAGAGACAGAAGGCAGACAAATGCTCGTGGTGCCGGCCGAGAACTACTTTGAGAAAGCTGTGTTCTGACATCGAAGATAAACACAATACCACACGTTGCTGCTGTCTTCCTGCTGGTCTCACCAGCTTACTTATTTGTAACGATCACACTTCAGAGTTTACAATTGTCTCGTGGGAAATACGATCCAGCAACCAGCATCTTCGAACACCTCTTGGTGATCACCCACCTGCAGGAGCTGGAGCGGAAGGAGGGAGCAGGCTGATTTTCCTGACCCCATACAGCCTCTGCATCTCTCCTGAGCAAGTGGTACCCAGCAGTCCTGGGAATGAAGGTGTGTCTGACAGAAGAGGCCACCCAGAGAGCATTGACCAGCCAGCCAGGTGTGGTGCCTGGGTGAGAAGGTCCTTTGTATGTTCTCGGGACACTGCTTTTTCTCTTTCACCTGAAGCTCCTCACCCTCTAGTAAGGACCAACTCAGAGCTGTCTGCTGGAATGTCTCTACTCGGGATGTGCCTGTGTCTTGGCTGTCAGCGCCATGTCACAGACTGGTCTGGCCTCTGACACCATGAGTGGCACTTATGCCATTTCCACAGTGCTGCATCCCCAGAGTCTGCCAGGGAGCTCTGCACACCCTAGACAACCACAAGTATTTGTGGAATGAATGAAGACTCAAATCAGTGATGCTGTGTCTTAGCAGCCAGCTGATCAGTTTGTCCTCTAGCAAAAGATCTTAGAGGAAGCCATCTGAGGGCCGTCAGAGGTGGACTCAGCAAGAGGTCTGCGGGGTGAGGTTCTCCAAGGTTTGTGGGGCAGGAAGCATCACAGTGTCTTCTTTCTCTGCCAACTAGCAACTAGGCCAACTGGGTGGCAGAGAGAGCCATGTGAGACTTGAGAAGTACAGGCTGTGAAGGAGTCCTGGGAGCCTGAGGTGAGAGGGTTGCGGGTTCAAAGCTGGCCAGGACACACAGCTAAAATAATGCATACCTTCTCTTTTGTGGGAAATCAAAGTGTGCATGATTTTTTAAAAATGAACTAAAAGACAATAGGAAAGGGGGAGATTGATTGTAAATGGGAAGAGGATCTAGACATAGGGACAGGGGTGGGAGGGGGATGAAGAGAATGGAGGTGTGTTATACACATGTACCTGCTCTGTGTGATGGCTGAAATTATCCTCCTGTACACGCATCAGTTTTTGCAGAGCTGATTTCAACAGAAAAGGAAGAAGAGAAGGTGCAGTATGAATTCTAACCCAGCCCTCACGATCTGTTTGATGTCATGATTCACATCCCCAAGCGTTGCGAATAATGGAATCACACACACACACACACACACACACACTCACACACACGCGTGCACATGCACACATACAGTTTAGACTTAACATCTATATATTAGTTATGGAATATAACTAGAAGGTAGTAACATGCACATTAATATACATACGCCTGACAAATTGATGAGATGTAAGGCAATAAACCAAAAACTTGTGACATGGAAATGCTGCACAAACATCAAACATCTCCACTGAGCCCATTCTGCACCTTGGGCATGGAGTCGGCGCAGACTGGACCTAAGAGGGTGACAACTTCTTAGGGAGGCAGCCTATATCTCTCTCCTCTTCGGTACCTGTGGGTTTGAACAGCGAAAGAAGGAGACTCCTTCCTGTACCAGTGGAGAAATGCTATGAGACTCAGTTTTGTGGAGGCAACTCTGATGGCTTCGCTCCTGGTCTGGGAATCTGTGCAGAGCTGAGCAGAAATTAACCCACTGCCCCCGCGAGCGTAGTCATCCCTCAGCACAAAGCCGTGTTCTGAAGTATAATTTCACATCCAGAGACCTTACAGGCTCGTGTCTAGGTCTCTTTCAGAATTTCTTTTGGGAGTGGAGGAGACAAAACCACTCTACCTCTCCCCGCAGAAGCGCGTACACTTAGCCCCCACAGACTGTGGGTCACTTTGCCATTTAAACTTTATGTTCACGCAGATTCTCCGAGTGTCCAAGGCAGCCTCTCCTGCTTACCAAATGAATCTTCAATTTACCAATAAGGAGATCACAGCCCTTGGCTGTGTTCAACCTATCATGAGTTGGCATTTCTTGTATGATTAATATTAATTGAAGATGCATTGATTTTGTTCTCTGGGCTAATGGTGTCATTTAAAAGAAAAGTATATTTGAGTAATTAAGCAGATTAAAATAAATGACACATATTTTTTGCTTAATCAGTCCAATAATTGAGTTCTGCTAGTTTAAATTCACAGCTACCCTTTATTCAATAAAAGTTAAATGCTGTGTATATCCCAGAACTAAATGCACAAGTGAGTCAGAGCATCACACTTCAAATTCCTCCATCAGAAGCAACACTGGGAAGGGGGAGGGAAGGGTCCATGTGGAAAAGGGGAAAGAGGAGAGGAGGGAGGAAGGGACAGGAGAGAAAATGGAAGCAAAGTTTTTGTATGTAGGGAGGGGAAGGGGTTTTGAGAGAATGGGATAAAATACATTTTATTATAAAAATTTAAAAATTAATATTCACATATGCATTACCTTCTTAAAAAATTTTGCTGGTGGTGGTGGGTGGTGGAAGTGGAGACTGGAGAAGAGAAGCACCAACTTTCTTGTATCTCAGGAGCTCTTTCAAAGCTTTAAAAATTTCTCTTATTCCTTTTTTAATTGAAATCTTTATTGTACATTACATATACACATCATGATTGCACTCCACAATGGGAATTTGTACCAGTGTAAGACACAACTTAATTCTCATTTTTTTACCATAGCCCTACCCACCCTACCACCCCCCATCTACGTAACATTTGTTTCCTTTGTTTTTTGTTATAATCTTATTATTTTCCCCCTTCACCCTATTTCTCTTTGAGTATTTTCTATTTCACAATATATAACAAACAATTCTAGAACTCATTTACATCTTTATTTTCTCATACCAGAGAAAAGATGTGATATTTACCTATCTGTGACCTATTTATTTCACTTATGAGGATATCCTCAAGTTATGTCCATTTAAGTATAAATGATCTTATTCCTTTTTTGACATTTTAAAATATTTTAGGTGCTTTCTCTAAATTTGGATGGGAAAAGGAAATGAAAATATCAGTATTCAGTAGGCGACAATATGAGAAAACACTTCAAATATTTGTGATATGTGTCAGTAATCTCCCAAGAAATATGAGGGAAGGTAAAATACAGCAACTGTTTAATATTTTAAAAATGTATTTCAGTAAAAGCCACACCGCCAGGAATCCGCCACGGTCCTCCCTCACTCCGACCACACTCCTCCCTCCGTCCTCACCGCTTCCCGCAGCAGCTCTGGCGTCCTCCTTCCTGAGGCTCTTTACTGCACTATCCTGGCTGCCTCCGTGTCCTCAATAGATCCCAAATGTCTCCCTCTCATGGTCCTTGTGACTCTGGGAAGACCTGGCTCACAGGGGTCAGGTCTGTGGCTGAGGCGGAGGAGGACACGGCGTCTGTTGCTAGAACTGCCCTTTTGTTGGACGGTGGTCGGCAGCAAGCAGCGTTCACCATATTTTTGACCGAGACAGCCCATTCACTGGAATACCTGTATTGTCCTAGACACCAGCGCAGCCACCACGGCTCTGCTTGTGGCTACTTCGACACACAGCTCAGGTGACACACAAAACTCACCATCACGGCGGAAGCGAAGGGAAGGTGAAAGTAGCCAGAGCCACGTGTCCGGCCGCGGGGGCCGCTGGTGGCGCGTGGGCAAAGCGCCTTCTGCCCGGAGGTGACGGAGGCGCCACACGGGCTGCACGGGAAACTGCGGGACTGAGGAGCCCCATCCCGGGGGGATCGCCCTCACTGGACCACAGGACGTGCGGCCGGCTTAACTCTCAGTCCGACAGCAAGCAAACTGCTTCCGCCGTCGCGGAGCCAAGTATGTTGTCCACGTGTCTTAGGAAGGTCCTGCAGTCCTCACCGTGCCGGCATCAGACCAGATTCTGAACGCGGTCAGCACAGAGACGACCGGGAGGCGCACTCTGAGCACCGCGCGGCCGCAGACAGGAATCATGCATCCCACAGGCAGTAACAGGGCCCAGGAACTCGGCCAGGAGACCCGAGACTTCGCTTCCCAAGGTGGCTCGGCAGAGTGGGGCTTCTCAGCAGCCAGTGGCCATTTCAGGAAAGGGAGTGACGGTGCTGCAACACTTCCACTCACCCGAGCCGACCACACCACGAGCAACAGGGCAGGGTGCAGGAGACCCAGCCTGGACGCCACACCTCTTGGAAACAGCAGCGGAGGACTAAAAACCAGAAACGCCACGAAAGGACCACAAACTGGTGACAGGTGGGGGAGGGCTCACCAAACGGAGGCTGCAGGATCAGGATGAAAAAGTCTCGGAGAATTGGTTCCCTGCCTCCAGGTAAGGGAACTATGAGGATAATACTCATCTACTAAAATAAAATCAGTCGATACCGGAGAGTCAAAGAACACAGGCAGGAAGTTGGCAAGTTCAAGCCCAATGTGGGCAACTTGATAGGGAAAGACTTTGTCTCAAAATAAAGAATAAAAGCAAAGCCCTGTTCTATCACTGAACTACACCTTTAGCCAAAAAAATTCATAATTGTATCAGTTTTTATTAGATGTTCGTAGCACATACTGTTTGTGTTCCTGTGAGTAGATGGCATATATGACACATCTCAAGTACTATTTTCACCCTTCCATTACCCTTCCTTACTCTCTCCTCACTTGATTTCTTCCCATTAGAAGAAGATCTGCCTCCTATCCATGTTTATAGCTGCATGACTCACAGTAGCTAAAATGTGGAAACATCCTATAAACCCATCAGTAGATGAATGAGTAAAGATTGTGGTATTTACACTCAGTGGAGCAGTACTCTGCCATAAAGAAGGGTCTTTGCGTCAATGGTTTAAATAGCATATGGTTTCTCTTACATTCAAAACTCAGGGTATAAATAAAGAGCAAAATATATTCATATTTTAAGGACAAATTTCCACATCCTGGATGATCTAGCCTGGGCATTTTAAAGTAATGCGTATTTGTCACTGAGGATGCTCAGAGCTGGTGTATTTAAGGAGGTGAGCACACTGGACTGGGTGCCTGGAAATTCAAACGAGTCCTTTGCTGTAAAATCCTCCTTGCACACTTTTATGGGTTAGCAGATGACAGTTTTCCGGATGGTGATGATACACAAATATCACCAATTGCCTAGCACCAGCAACACTCATGCCTCAAAATAAGTGTTGGTGATGGAGCTCAGCCTGAAGTCCTGGGTTGTATCCCAGTGCCACAAAAAAAATCAAATAAACAAACAAACAATAAAATCATAAAAACCCAAGCAGCAAACTCTCCCGACTTTGAGCATACACAAGTTGCACTTTGCACCCTTGACTAATGCCCAATTCATTTTCATCCTAAAAGGCATTGAATGACTATCAGCTACAAATGAAATGTCGGTATAAAGCCCTTGGCCACTAAGAATTTCTAAAGCAGAGCAAGATGGAAAAGATTTCATTTGTATTCCTGAAAAAAAGTGAAGAATAAAGGCAGGCATCATGGTGCCAAGGCAGGAGGATGTGAGTCCCAGCTCGGCCTGCACAACTTAGACACTTAGTGAGAACCTGTTTCAAGTAAAAATTGATGCCAGGTGTGAGGGTGCAAGCCTGGACTCCCAGCACTCAGGAGGCTGAGGCAGGAGGATTGCTGTGTATTTGAGGCCAGCCTGGGTTATATAGTCAGATCCTGTCTTAGAAAGGAAGGAAAGAAAGAGAGAGAGAGAGAGAGAGAGAGGGAGAGAGAGAGAAAGAAACAGAGAAAGAAAGAAAGACAAAGAGAGAAATTAATTCCAATTAAAATACAAGTTAGACATTGAACAATGTATCTCTGGGATACCACACACACACACACACACACACACACACACAGATACATACCCCAAATTTTTGTGTTTCTGTCTGACTCATTTATTTCTGACTTCATGAAATCAAATTGGAATGTGCTGAACATCAGCAAAGTCACACTGGATGGGGAATTCACAAAAGAAGGCTTATTCAGAAAAAAATATCATAAATATCCTTGAAATTTCTAAGAGAACTAAGGGCCCCCTGCACTCAGGAAGCACCACTGCTTTGCCCGAGGGCTTTCTGAGAAGTGTCCCCAGCAGGGTTTCCTGGAGCATGGATCTCTCTTTGGGGAGAAAAGATCCAAACACTTGAAGAAGCAAGCAAGGAGCTAATCCCCAAAGGAACGAAGATGCCCCGTGTGCTCACCAGCTGCCCCATGAGTGTGGCCTTGTGGACCGCAGACACATACATGTTTTTAAAATTAAAGAAAAGAATTTATCAATATCCTCGCTGGGTGTGGTGGTGCACACCTGTGATCCCAGCACTCTGGGAGGCTGAGGCAGGAAGACTGCCAATTCCAGCCCAGGGCAGATCCTCTTTGATGGTGGGATATAAGGAAGAAAAGAAGGAGGAAAGACACAGTTATGGAGCTTGGGTTCAAGGAGACCAGGGACATGAGCTCAAGAGGCCTCCGGGGACGGGACCACACGGCTGCTGAGGCTCTGAGTGGGAAAGCCCGACAGCGCCTCACTTTTGCTCTTTATAAACATGAGGAGAACACTTAGGGTCTTGTTAAGTGGCATAAATACCAGCAGGGACAGAGGAGAACATCCACCATAACCGGGCAGCCGGCTCATGACAGGAAATGGTGTTCTCTACCAGCCTGTCCTGTGACTCAGGACACTCAGCCACAGGCATGTGCTTGCCCTCGCTGCTGGCTGTGGCTTAGCCAGGGCCACCAGGTGCAGCTCCAGAGTCATGAGATGGGGAACACTCGGGGCTGACTAAGGTCCTGGCTCTGCCCCGAGTCACCCCTGAGCCTGTGCAAACAATAACTGGAACAAAAGCTGCCACTGAAACCACAGGCAGGTATAATCTCAGCACTCTGGAGGCAGAGGCAGGAGGACCTCAAGTCTGAGCCCAGTCTGGGGCAAGCCTATGTCCCCAAACAATGGCGACAACAACGATATAATAAAGGCGTAGGAAGATGGCTCAGCTTAGAGGCCTTCGGTTCTATCTCCAGTCTTGGGGAAAAATATACAGTAGCCAGCATTGCTGCTTTTCTTTTCTAAGGTAACAGCACACTGGCTTCTTTCTCTGCCAGTGTTGCTTCGGCCAGGACTTTACCAATGTTTGCTGGTCTGTCCTTAGATCTGCTATTCCCTGGTGGAGCCTGTATCGAGTTTTGTCATCAGCCTAAAACTATGTGCTACTCAAAGGTATCTGGTTGTCATCTCTGTATAGTGTCAGAAAAGCAAATTCTTTTGTATCAGAAAATTAAATGCCATTGGCTAATCTTGGCCAGAGGATGACAAAGGACTGGATAGACACTGGGCTTCTCATCCTGCTTTTCCAAGTCACACTTGTTTATCTGTGTGCGTGTGTGTGCACGCATGTGCATGTGTGTGCATGCATTACTATGAATGAGACCCAGGGTCATTTCCCAGAGTACATCTCCAATCTTCAACGCTTTCTCTCTCTCTGTGTTTTGTTTTGTTTTGAGACTGAGTCTCTCACTAAATCCCTAAATTGCCCAGCCTGGGCTTGAACTTGCACTCCTCCTCTTCAGCCTCCCAAGAGTAAATATGCACCAACTTGCCCTCCTTGGTTAGCTGTTCTTCCTTCTCAGCACTGGTACACGTTAGGTACTGCTAAATGAAACTTAAAATCAATTTTTAATTTAAACAGAGGGAAAGAGAGACAGAAGATAGTTAATTTTAATCAAAACATCTTGTCATTATTAGCACATTTCCTTTTTAAAATTATTATTATGGGTGTTTGCTGGATTGGAAATTGAACTCTGGGCCTTTGCACTGAGCTACATACAGCGTTAGTCCTTTTTCGTTTAATCAAATCTAACTCTTTATTTTGAGACAGGATCTGGCTAAATCTCTCCCTCGTCCAAGCTGGGCTAGAATTTGTGATCCTCCTGCCTCGGCCTCTAGAAGTGCTGGGAGGATCAGCTGTGAAGCTAAAAAGGAACATGCTCCTCCCACAGGGTATGAGGGAGCCAGACCAAGATGGTTGTCCCCATCCCTGCCCCAGGACCCCCTCGGGGAGCTGCAGACCCCAGTCTGCCAGAGCAGTGCCACTATGATGTTTTCACTGAAAACATTGACCACAACTAAACCTTCCACTTTTCCTGTGCTTTTATTTCCTAAATGTTTATTCTATTGCCCAGAAAAAAATATTCAGGAACAAGAAATTCCTAAAATAAAGGAAAGCGAAGGAATTTATAAACCCTGCACGTGCCAGTCTGGCAACAATAGCTGCTGACATCTTTGCACACTGCTGTTTAGAGTTCCTGAGCAGATTTATGGATACTTAATATGAATATTATCATGCTATAATTTTGCCTCCTGTTCTTTTATTTTCCATTCTAATATGAGTTCTTCCATGTTGTTATTACAAAAGCATTATAAACATTACTCTAATGGTTGTATAATTATGCCCCATAATTTACTTAGCTATTACCCTATTGTTGGACGCTTAACCATTTCAGATTCTTTACTGTTACACATAATATTGCAATAAGCATTTATTCATTTTTAAATATATCTTGGGTTCCAAATTCTCAGAGTGATCCCCAGCCGAAACACTGCCCCATCAAACTCTTCATAATTTTCAGTAGATCTTGGGTTGTGTTGCTAAAATGCCTCCCACTGAGCTTTGCCAAAATCCTGTGTATTTGTAGAATTTCTGCCTTTGAGGATCATCATGTTGTATGTGAATTTTATGTGGAGTATGTGTCTTACTTGTTGTTTTGGAACATGTTGGCCCTCTGCGCGTTAGGCAGGAGGTCTGTTACTGCGGTGCTTCTGCAGAGAGGAGTGTCTTCCAGCTGAGATTCGCTGTTCAGTTAGGAAAGTGTGCAGCGGGCGCGGCTGGCTCTGCAGAAGGCACCCAGACACTTGCCCAGGATCTGGTACTTCCGGTGGATCCGATCGAGCACACCTGTTGTGTTACCTGGGCTGCAGGTCTGTCCGTGTCGCTGCTTAGACACCTTGTGGGCTGCCAGCCCTCTATCTCTGCAGCCCTTCCCATCTCTAAAAACCCTGTCTCCCTGTTTGTTGTTTATCTTTTATTTTTTTCTTTGATTTATTACATTTTGGGGATTTCATGTGAGACACATGATGTGATGGTGAAGCTGGTGTGTCTGATTTATTTCACACAGCGCCACCATCTCAGGGTGCATCCACTGTCCTACCAGGGCCTCGAATGCGCCTTCTTTAGGGCAGAGGAATGCTCCACAGCATACACACGTCACGTTTTCTTTCTCTATCGCTGTAAGGCAGAGCACGGGCGTAGTCACACGCCCCGTGGCCCAGGGCAAAGGACCGTGTTCAGATCGCAAGGAGTCTGCACCACCAACATGAGGACAAAACGCTGCTACTTTCCTTGTACAACAAACTCAGCAACATACACAGGAAGCATCTGGAGAGGTTGCTTGAGACCCAGCGAAGACCTCACCAGTTGGGGCCAGGCCGAGACTGTTCATGTGTGGCCCTGAGACTGCTCACGCGTGGCCCTGTCCTCGGCAGGAAGCATGAGCTGAGCACATGTGGGGACAGCACTCCGCCCGTCAAGCTAAGCGGCGTTCTTCTCCACCCCTCGGGGCTGACCGGCAGAGAGGTCGTCACGCTGACCACACACTGGAGCACCCGGGCATCCTGAGGCCCTGTGAGAAGTAATCGGCACCGTTGTCAGTTGGCTCCGGGCGTGGTGACAAAACACAAGACGTAAACAGCTCCATGAAAGACAGGAGCTCCTGCTCTCGGAGGACTCAGTTCACGGTCAGCAGCCCAGCTGCTTTCAGTCCCTTGCTAGGGCAGCAGTGTCACTAGGCAGCAAGAGACCGAACTCTGCAGGTCACTGCATGGTGGGCAGGAGCCAGAGAGAAGAGGGGCTGGGACAAGACCCACCGCCCTGCCCAGCGCAGCCCGGCTACTCCTGCACCCGAGCCCCTGACTCCTTGGTATGACCCAAAACTCCACACTGAGTTTAGGGGATATTTCACATGCACACCGTGACAGAGTCCATCTTGAAGGGAGCTTGGAAGCCAGGAATTCCTAAGCAAAATAAGACTTGAGTTGGTCAGGTTTGTCAGCAAAGACGTATCACAGTCGAGCCGGCCACACCGGCTGCTTGGGCCGTGCTGGCTGTGCTTTGTGACCATGAGAACTGAGACTAGGAATGTCAGACAAACCTCTTCTGTCCCCGAGTGAGACACAGAGCTGGCTCTTGGGGCCACCCTGGTGAAAGCAGACCTTCAGAGCAGTGTTCAGATGCGTCTGATTGGGAGGAGCACGGAGACCCAGACGGCCTCTTCGCCCTCATCCTCACTCTCTGGCCACACACGGCCCAGTCAGGACCCGGACAGGAGTTGATGGTGTCCTCACTTTCACAAAGACACCCGCTGGGAGCCATCTCTGAGGTCCTTTTGTACACAGGTGGAAAAGCCGGAGGGACTGTGGGGCAGGATTTGAACCGGCCGCACTTCCGTGAAGTCTCTTCCCTCAGCTCCGTCCGCCTACAGAGAGCGGATGCACCATGTGAGTCTGCGTGTGACCCACGGGCGACTGAGCTCTTCTATTTCCTGCCCCCCCCTCCACAGCCAAAGACACTTTGAGCAGATATCCTCTTGTCTTGCAATGAGAATCTGGGTTAAATAATGTGATGTTATTAAATAAAGGAAATAAAGTTTAGTGGAGGAGGATGTAGGTTGGTTAGGGAAATGGGAAAAAATGAGAATTAATTCGTGTCGTATCCTGGCACAAATTCTCCATGTTGAGAGCAATCATGATGTGTGTGTATGCAATGTACCAATAAAGATTCGAATTTACAAAACAGAAACACAGCAAATATTAGAACAGCTATTGCTTGGAAGTAACGATGGGGAGTGGAAGCCACGCACACTGCTGTTTCTTGTCTTTTCTTCCTCTAAAACTACTCTTAAATAATTCTTTTAGGAGCTATAAACCCAACACGTGGTTTATTTTGTGCAAGAAACCCAAAGTACAGATAAGTGAAAGGAAAAATAAAAGATAGAAAAGAGGAAACAGGAAGACACAATTTTTGTAAAAAGGAGGGGAGCGGGGGGAGGGGAGGAGAGGAAAGGACTCCACACACTCCGGGGATGAAAGCCGTCACTGGGAACTGCACGTATGGGCCAATCAAACATAATTTTGAAGCCACAAAGCTGTATAAATGGGTGAACAGGAGAGAGAAAAACACCATGAACAGGTCTCTGGAAAGCAAACAAATTATAAGACTGACTTGATTTGCAGCAGGAGCCCTCGGGAGCCTGGGACCTGCACAGCACCAGGTCCCTCTCTCTGTCCCTGGATAGTGTCCTCCTCCTCCTCACCCCGCCATAGAGGGCGGACATTCACTCTCTGAAGCTGATAAAGGAAAGCGAAGCCCTGACAGGTAGGGACACTTGTTACAGTCTTGTAACTTTGTAACTGTTTTGTACTTTACTGTTTGTTACAATTCTTCTCTGCTCTGACCCATGACTAGCTGTTACTTTTTGTGACATTATTATGTTACATCTGTAGAATTCCTGCTTCTTGTGGGGGGGGGGGAGACTATTTGTTACACTGCTACAGGCTCATTACTGGAGACTGTTACTATTTGTTACATTACCCTGTTGTCACTACTTAGAGACGCCTAATGTACTCACCATAGAAGGCTAGAAATGGAAATTTCCTCAAAGAGCTCACAAGGCCAAACAGAGTTCACAGAGGAAAAACACTAGTGCCTATACAAAGAACGAAAAACCAGAATAACTTCTGGCTTCTCCAAAGGTGCCTAGAACAGTAGAATGAATCGTGCTTCTGGGAAGCTGAAGTCGGCTCCGCTTCCATCTCATCCAGCCAAAGGCGCTTTCTGACCTGTGAGGGCTGAGCATCCTCAGTTCTCGGGTTTGTCTCCTCGGAAAGTTGCTGAAGAACGCAGAAAAGAGGAGCGAGACAGTAAAGACGGCGCAGATGCAGAAAGGACAAAATAGGCCCCAAGAAATGGCCCTCCACTGACTGGTGAGGGAGGAGGCCGGTCCCCGCCACTCGTGGGCACGGAGGGCAGCCGGGCCAGAGCTGGGAGCCGCAGGGCGGGGTGTGTAGTTGAGTGACTCCGTGAGCTGCCGCGCCTCGGTCTGGAGGCTTGGCCAGAAAATACACTCCCTGGAGCCTGGACACAACCAGGAATAGGCCCAGGCCGCTCAAGACCCGGGGGTTACTTGAGGTGACAGTGAGGGGAGGTCCCTGGACAGGAGAGCGCAGCCAGTCTGGGTGAGCAGGGCACATGGCCGCCAGAGACAGGGCCAGAGGGCTGTGGAGAAGACAGGAGGCCACGCGTTTCCCCGGTGATGCGCCTTGCACAGTGGTGCAAGGAGGAAGGCGTGGCTGATCATGGAGCTGCAGACTGTCATCCCTGCACTCTGGGAGGATGAGGCAGGAGGATAGCAAGTTCAAGCCCAGCCTGAGCAATTTAGTGACAAGATCCCATCTTAACCATTAACAAAATTTTAAAAGGAAGTTCGATTCCCAGAACTAGATTTTAAAAGAAAAAGAGAAAGATCCCAGGTGCAGGCCCATAACCCGAAGGTGGGAGTGAGGCAGCGGAATGAACGTCATGCAGCCCAGAAGTCTCTGGTTGCAGTGCGGGGGTCCTAACACCCCCACTAAGTTCATTCTGGGTTTGGTCCCGGAGGGCCCGTCCCCAGCACGGCCCCCTTCAGGACCACCTGAAGTCCTCAGCCTTCAGCTGGTGAGACACCCTGACTTGGGCACAGTGGGGCCCAGGACGCAGAGCCCCAACTTCCACCATGGGCTTCCGGCACCCTGGGACTCAAAATTCCCACTAATCCCCAACAGCTGCGTTGGAAAGGACCCGAGTTTGTCACCATCGCTCACACAGCCTGGTGCAGTTCACTGGCACCTGCTACCTTGCAGGCTTCCTCCCTCCCAGTGGGAATTTCCCCAGGAAAGTGGTTGCATATATGTGAGCAGTTTGCAAATGAATATCTTGGAACTGATGTCACAGGTGGTAACGGAAGACACGGTGAGTATGTAACTGCTCACTGATTATGGATCCCACTCAGAGTCCCCCTCACACACCCATCCGATCCTCCCTCCCACTTCCTGCAGCAGCTCTGAAGTCCTCCTTCCTGAGGGTCTTTAGCAGGTGTGATCACAAACACGGTGACTGCTGCTGCCGAGCGCCCCCTAGCGGAAAGGCGGCTCGTAACATATGACGCTGTGTCCTCGTCTGCCTCAGTCACTCATCTGGCCCTGTGTGACCCCAGCTCTTCCCCAAAGTCACAGAGACCGTGAAAGGGAAATGTTTGATCCATTCACGCCATGGAGGCAGCCGGGACAGCTCAGCTAAAGACCTCAGAAAGGAGGACTGCAGAGCTGCTGCAGGAAGCAGCGAGGACAGAGGGATGAGTGTGTTCAGAGTAAGGGAGGACTGTGAAGGAGGTACATGGCAGTCTGTGTTTTATTATTTTTGTTAAGATTCAAACACTGATCGTGGTGTATCAGTTGCACCTTGTATATTTAATTGTACAAGTGATTTTACTTTTCCTATTCCCATTTATTCTCACCTAGAAGTCTGTTTACTATATATTTGCTGCTTCCTTTGCCAGATGAAAATACTAAACCTCGGGAGGACCAAGTAGCTTTGGTGCTCCATCAAGCTCATTCTGTCATATGTGACGCTGTGAGATGCTGTTCGCCGGGGCTGGGCTGTAGCTGGGCAGGGCTGCGCCCCCACCCTTCTGGCCAGCCCGAGGTCCTGAGTTCGAGCCCCAGTATAAAAGAGAAAAGGAAGAAAAAAACATTTGTTTTCCACACTGGTGCTGATACAGGGTCTCTCTGGACCCTCCAGCTGGCCTCTGAGTCACTCTGGAGCCCACGTTGGCCTCGAACTTGCTGGAACACTCCTGCCTTAGCTTCCCAGCGCTGAGATTACAGGGGTGCTACTTTGCCAGGCTGGATTACAAGGGCAAAAGGACCTATTTTTCTGTCCTGCAGCTAACGCAAGGATGTACTCAGTGCCTGACCCAGGTGTGATCCTAGCAAATGAAAGAAGGCTGTTGAAAAAATAAATGATTAAGAATGACTTATGTGTTTTATTTCTTTGGGGAGAAAAAAGCGCTTTTATGAACCTCAGGATTTGAGTCTCATTATTAGGACAGTAAATTAAATATTTTAATCACATTTTTACTTTGGTTGATGATTATGTGATGATTAATTTGCATTCTAACTTTGCAAGTTTCAAAACTTAATTTGCAATTAACTAAAAATCTAAGCCAGGCGTGGTGGTACATAGCTAAAATCAGAGCACTCTGGGAGGCTGAGGCAGGAGGATCGCAAGTGCAAACCCAGCCTAGATGGCATAGCGACTCAGTGATATCCGTGACAACCTAAAAACATAAACAGACTGAGAGGTAGCGCAAGGTGAAGACTCTGGGTACAGTCTGCAGTACCACAAAAAAAGAAAAAGTAGAAAAGTGTGATGGGAGTGATTATTATACACAGAGTTGGCTACATGACAAGCAACACTGTATCCGTGTGCAAGAGCTGACCAGGTTGAGTAACAAAATAGGGTGAAAAAGTTACAGTTGCCTCTGCAGGAAAGTCCCTGAGGGCCCCCCCCCCCATTCTGGGCACGCTAAGCCCTGGGCATTTATTTAATCCTCGCCACTGCGGCAAAGCAAACAGCTCTCCCTCCTGTGCAGCAGCGGTGGCAGCAGTGGCAGCGGTGGCAGCGGTGCCTCCCTCCCGGCCCTTTTGTCCCGCGTGCACTGCAGCCCCCGCTGAAGACCACACCACTGGCACCTCTGCAATCCATCTTCACCCCGCAAAGGCAGATCCGCTCAGGGAGCCTCAGGGTCACATCTAGGGGTGAAGATGAGCCTCTGCCCAGCAGCCAGGAGGCCCTGCCCCCTCCTGCCTGGTCCTTGGGGCCAGCCGTGATGGGGCAGGATGGGGACAGAGCTGCGCTCAGAAGCCCGGACCCGGCCGCCGAGCTCCGAAGCCACACGCAGGAAATCCGGGCTCCACAAACGGACTGTCCGCTCCGCCCGCTCTGCCTGGCGGTGGCTTCCTCAGGAGGCCCTGACAACGCTGCCGAGACGGGTGGAAAGAGGGCATGGGAGACAAGCTGCCAAGGAGCAGTTTTAGAGTAAAGAGGATCCTGATGCTAATCCTGAGAAATGACCCAAGATAAGTGAACAAAAACTAACATGAATACTTAAGAAATCTTATGATAGTAAAATACACTGCCATGAATCTGCTTTAAAATCCTCTCCTCACTCTGAATATGGTCATCCTGTTGTCCCTGCGGCTTCCTGTAGCAGCTCCGGAGTCCTCTCTCCTGAGGGTCTACACCAGGCTTGATCACAAACACGGTGACTCCTGCTGCAGAGCGCCCCCCAGCGGAAAGGCGGCTCATAACATACGATGCTGCTTCCTCGTCCACCTCAGTCACAGGATCTGGCCCCGTGTGACCCAGCTTTCCCCAAAGTCATAGTGACTGTGGGAGGAGATATCATTCAGGACATGGAGGCAGCTGGGACAGAGCAGCTACAGACTCTCAAGAAGGAGGACTCCAGAGCTGCTGCAGGAAGCCACAGGGATAGTGGGAATATTCGAAGCTGGGGAGGACTCTGTGGGGGACTCATAGAGAGATGTATTTTAAAATTTAAACCCATTCCATGTTTTACGCATCTGTATATAGTTGGTGACAGTCCGAATTCAGGACAGTGCTGTGTGATCTGCCCGCTCGGGTCCCAGCGCTCCTTTCCCTCATGACCATGCCGCTCACGGCCCCTTCCACATGGGAATTCAGATGTCACTGGCCCTAAGGATTATGGGAAACTAAACTCAATCTCTTGTTTTCAGCTGGCTGATTTTTATGGGCCTTGATAGCGTTAACTTTTTAAGCAATGGACAAATAGGGATGAAACAATAGAACGGGAATATACTCACGGTCAGCCATTCCCAGGAGGCAGTCTGCGCTTGCATATCTTGTTCTAGGTGATGCTGAGCGCGGAGACGCAGGTCCAGGAAGTCAGGGCAGTTGAGCATCTCAGTCCAGTGCACAGACCCAGAGATCAAAGGAAACACAGTGGGTCCCAGGCAGGTTTGTCCGTGTCGGGCAAGGAGGTCTGAAGACAGCTGGCCCATGTGGCTGCCGGATGTCACTCCCCACTCAGAATCTTTACTCTCTCTGCAATTTACTTTTTCTCAGGGAGAAAGACACATTATTAGCTGGAAACTCTGTCAACCAAGACAGAACACTTTGCTTCTGCAGGGTCGCTTCAAAAGCCTCTACAGAAGTCACCAACATCATTAACTTTAATTAAAAAATAATTGAACAAGGCTTGAAAATCTATAATCCCCCTCTCTATATAAGACCGTGCTCCCCAGAATTAAGCATTCTGCGAAGGTCCAGGAAAACCATTACTCCGACTGCTCCGCTCTGCAGAAAAAGCAATACTTTAGTTAATTAAAAAGGCGCATTCACCTCTGGGGAACTCCAGCCCTCTCGTGGGTGTCGCTGTTGCAGACGGGGTCGTTTCTGTCTCTGCTCTGACTGGCATTCGCCGGTGACCTGCTGGGAGGACGATCTGATGGGCCGTCCGCGTGTCTGCATCCCTGGAAGTCTGACCTGGTCCTGCCGCAGGCCTGGCCTGTCCGTCCTCTTTTCCTCCCATCCATGGCCCTGTGACTGTCACCTGTCCAGGCTCTGACTGTCCCAGACGCAGCCATGAGGAGGTGGCTCAGGCGTGCGACGCTGGGGTCCCTGGGTCTGCCCCCTGATGCGGGAGGGGCTGAGAGCCAGGCCTGTCCTAGCTTCTGTCAGACCGGGCATGTTGGCACCAGCATGGACAGATGGCAGCCTCTCCAGGGGCATCAGAGGGCGCTTCCCGCAGCCCGCAGAGCCAAGGGCCCTTGTGGTCCACCTGGGAACCAGGCAGAGGAGTCACTAGACTCTAACATTGCTTCCACAGTGTGAACATCTGTGCAGAACAGCAACTTTGGAAAACAGTTGTCAGTTGCTCTTCCCCTTTTTTAACACAGCAGCCTTCTTTGTAACTTGTCTAAAAAGTTTACAGCCAAGCCTGATGCACAGGGATGCACGCCAGTCATTCCAGCACACTGGGAGGCTGAGGCAGGAGGATGGCAAGTCTAACCTCAGCCTGGGAAACCTAGAGACTAAACCGAAAGGGGCAAAGGTGTGAGCTCTGTAATGGCTGGGATTCAGTCTCTAGCACTGAAAACCCCAAAACACAACAGAGATGTAGCCAAGAGGCAGGGACTGCTTCAGACAGTAAAAAGGATTCCGTGTCCAGACCACTGGTTAAAAGAGACCGAACACCTGTAAACTCTCTCGTCACTTGGTGTCTCCGAGGTTGTGCCAGCGTGTACTCAGAGGCTGTGGCTGAGTTAACTGTTTGATCACTAGCAGCTAACAATTAACTATTTCGGTCACTAGCACAAAGCCCGCTATCAACAATCTGTGCCACTAATCAATCACTGTATGTACCAGCAGGAAGAATTAGAAAAAACAGACTAGTGGAAAACTTTTTATCCAGTTTCCAAATTATATTTCTTTTCTTCTTTCCTTTCTTTCCCTCTTTCTTTCCCTTGCGACACTGAGGATGGACCCATGATCTTTGCAGGAACCTACATCCCATTTCTTTTTGGGGGATGGAGCCTAAATTCCCCAGGCTAGGCTTGAACTAGAGATCTTCCTGCCTCAGTCTCCCTTTCTGCTGGAATCACAGTCCTGTCAATGCACTGAACCCAAAATCTTTATGCTGATGTTTTTCTCTATTTCAGAGATGGGGCTAAGAAAAGGAGGGATACTGAGCTCCTGGAGTCCAGATACCCAGCTCCTGGTATCGGGTCGGCATGAGCACGAGGAATTGGGTGGTACCTACCAAGGCTTTCACAGAAAAATCTCTTCAAATACCAGACCCCTTTATGGTGATGGGTTGGGGATTTTTCTACCCAAGCACAGTTATCATATCTTCTTCTGGGCTTTTCTTTTGAGACAGGGTCTCATCAAGTTGATTCAGATGGGTTTTCTCTTGGGATCCTCCTGCCTCAGCTTCCCAGAGTGCTGGCCCAGGGGCCTGCACCCATACCAGCTCCTGAAATGAGCAGGAAACATATCGCAAATTTTTTCACCCTGTGTGTGGACGTGAGTGAAGCAGGTGAGGTGGGTTCAGTCTCAGGCACAGGCCCCCTCCTGTCCTTGAGCTGAGCCCCGGGTGTCGGGGACAAGCCTGGCTGCCAGGCGCAGTGTCAGAGGATTATTACTTTTCAGCCTAAGTGTTTTCAGGTCTCCCTCCACTGTGCCGAACACACTGATCACTGATGGTGTCTCTACCTACAGAACCTGATATCCTCCCGGGGCCGCCGGCGTAGGGAAACCGCTTAGAGACTCAAATTTCACCTTTTTAATGGCTGGCAAGATGAAAGAGAAATGAAGTCACGCCGGAGAATCAAGGGTCTCCCAGAAAGCTCAGACGTGCAGGCAGAGAACAATTTTCTAAACATTTGAAACGGGATCCTCTGGAGCCACAAAGGTTTCCAGGACTCGGGCCGGAGCTCGCGAGGGTCACGGTGCAGGCCGGGAGTCAGGAGGAAATGTTTGCCAACTGGGAGGCAGAGCGCCGGGCTGCTGTCAGCGCAGAGGGCTCTGCTCCGGGCACGAAGCCGCCTCCGTCTCGAATTAGACGTCACACGCCCTCGTACTTCCATGTCCTCTTCTCTCTTCCCCCCTCCCCTTCTAATATCACTCTGAGAAAGTTTATTTTTCATTTTATTCATTTTTTTAAAAATTTATTTTATTTTTATTTTTGCTGTACCGGGGATCAAACTCACAACCTTACACTTGCAAAGCAGGTGGCGCCACTGAGCTAATCCAGTTTTTTTTTGTTTTTTTTGAGACAGGGTCTCGCTTTTGTGGTTCAGGCTGGCCCTGATCTCAGCCTCCAACTCACATCACAGCAATCCTCCTGCCTCTGCCTCCCGAGTGCTGGGATCACAGGCATGAGCCACCACGCCCGGCACTGTGGTATGTGGTGCTGGTTGCTGCTGGGGTGAGTCTCCACACCCTGTATTGTTATGTGGTTACCGGGAATCGAACCCGGGTCCTTGCGCTTGCAAGACAGGCGCCAGAACCACTGAGCTAGATCCTCGGCCCCTCAGAGAAAGTTTGAATCAAATATTTTATTACAATGAAGACCCTGCCAGGAACCTACTTCCAAGTCCTCCTGCTCACTTCCAACACCCTTGGCCCATCATTGCCAGTTCTGAAGCAGCACGGAGTCCTTCCTGAGGGACTTAGTGAGGCCAAAAACAAGGAGACTGCCACTGCCGAGTGCAAGGAACCAGCAAAGCTTTTCCTTAAAGGGTAGAAACAGAGGCTTATTTCATGGTTTGGACAGAAGAGGAACAACCTGACGTAGTGGGAGCACCTGTGATTTCAGCACTCGGGAGGCTGAGGCAGGAGGACTGCGGGCTCAAGCCCATCCTGGATGGCTAGGTGGCTATGTGAGAACATGTCTCAAAATAAAAACATGGAAAGAACAGGGAATGTGACTCAGTGTGGGCTGCACTTCCTGTGAGACCTGTGGTCCTGGGTTCAGACAGACAGAGGGAGAAGAAGCAGAAGAAGAAACTGAAAAATTGCCATCTGAACTTCTGGAGAGGTTGAGTAACAGGCCAGTGCTGTTGGGACGGATGGGCCAGAGACATCAAAACCACACTTGCAGTCTGCTGACGCCCTTCCCTGGGGGGCCCCAGGCTCAGCACTGGCTGCGGAGGGTCCCTGTCATGCGTGACGAAGTGAGCAGGAGGCGTGATGGAGAAGCACAGACTCCGGAGTCATCAGGCCTGTTCGGGAACTCTTCTGTCTCCTCTCTCGGCTCATCTCTCGGGGATAGGAGCTTCCTGTAGATGGAGAGCCTCAGTCCATCAGCCAGAAGCAGGGAAGGGTCACTACTAGATCCCACCGTCTGGAAGTCTGAGACGGTGCTGAGCTGGCACTTGCTCAGCCAGGGCAGCGGCAGGAACAGCAAGGCAGAAACATGTGGTGGAACCGATCTGCTCTGCTCACAGAGACCAGCAGCAGACAGGGGAGCAGGGAAAGTAGGGCACTTCCGGGGCACCCACCAGGACTGACTTCTGGCTGCTCAGTCTGGGCCCTCCCTTATCCACTGAATTCTAAATCTGCAAAAAATTGGAAGTCCACTTGGGGCCCGGCTACACCAGAGACCTGGCCTGCACCCTGTGAGCTGCAGATACCCAGGACTCCAACTGCGATACACACAATGTGCGCCTTGTTTCTTGGTGCAGTAACAGGGCCTCTCTCTCTCTCTCTCAACACGGGCCTTGCCATGTAGTCCAGGCTGGTCTTGAACTCACTAAATAGCCCAGACAGATCTCAAACTTGAGGCAATCCTCCTGCCTCAGCCTCTGGAGTGCTGGAATGACAGGTGTACTCTACCATGCCTGACCCTGACAAGAAAGCCCTTCTAAGTCAGTGCCTCTGTCCTTGTGACACAGGGGAAGCAGCTGACCCCAGGCGTGTGCTCTACCCCACACCAACCAAAGGCAAAGCCACTGTGGTCAAAATGCGATGCTAGCTACAGTCCATGTGAAATTGTCAATCAATGACATTTTCAACTCATTATGTTGTGATATGGTGGAGAATCTGCACACAAACCTTCACCCAGATGTTTAATGAGCATGGAAAAAGTAAAATTCATACTGAAAACATTTGAGCCGGACATTGTGGTCCAAGTCTGTAATTCCAGCCTGTGGAAGGCTGAGGCAGAAGAGTTGCAAGCCAATTCTAGCCAGCATGGTCAGTTTAGCAAGTTAGCAAGACCCTGTCTGGAAAACGTAAACAGGTGGAGGATGGAGCTCATTGCAGAGATCCTGTGGTCAGTTCCCAGTGGTGCAATAATAATAATAATAATAATAATAATAATAACAAATAATGTGAATTTTACTACAGGAGAAACAGGGGCAGCGTGGGGCTATCGGAAAGCAGAGTCAAAGTTTGTGACCCATGTTGCAGACTTTTACTCTTCCCTGACCTGAGATCTCCTTGTCCTCCCAGGAGGGCAGGGAAGTTGTCCGTGCCAAGCTGCTTGCCGACACTCCTCATCCCGCAGCGGTGCCCAGGTGGCACCCAGCGCTCATCCTGCCCTAAAGGCTGCTGCTCTTCACAGTGTCTCTGCCTCTTCAGCATCGGTGTGTGCCTGGAGGGCTCTCTGGCTTAAGGAGTTGAGTTTGGGGACAAGCTGCGCGAGCAGTGGGTTGGGGGTGCGGCCCGCTCGAACCTCGGGCTCCCGCAGCAGCCTGAGGCCCGTGGCTGCTCTGGCAGGGAGTTAAGCCGCCTTTGGGGTCACTCAGAGATGTCACACAACACAGACGTGAGAGGGAACCTGAGGGAAGCAGCAGAAACCTGAAAACTTCCTTCCTCATGTCCTTTTATAGCAGGGAAACTGAGGCATGGGGCAGAACAGAGTGACTGTGACTGCCACATGGGTGAGTCCCAGAGGACAGAGTAAAACCAGAGGCCCCGGCTCTGGACCTGGCAGCGTCCTCCAGAGCAGTGGAGGACGCTGGGCTAGTCAAAAGGGGCCGAGTTTAAAGAAACGTCCTACAGTAAGAAACGTGCTGGACTGTGCTCCATGCCCTTCTCACTATGTCACACGCACTCGTCCCTTCACTCCCATTGCCTCCTACAGCAGCTCTGGGTCCTCCCTCCGGAGGGTCTTCACCAGGTGTGATCACAAACACGGGGACTGCTTCTGCTGAGCGCCCCCCAGCGGAAAGGCGGCTCATAACACATGACGCTGTGTCCTGGTCCACCTCAATCACTGATATGGCCCTGTGTGACTCCGGCTCTTCCCCAAGAGTCACAATGACCATGAGAGGGGGACATTTTGATCTATTTAGGACACTGGGGCAGCCGGGAAAGCGAAGTTAAAGACCTTTGTTAGGAGGCTGAGGCAGGAGGATCACTGTAAGTTCAAGGCCAGCTTGGGTTACTTAGGGAGATTGGAGAGAGACAGAAGCAGAGAAAGAGAAAAGAAAGGAAGAAAGAAAAAGGAGGGAGGGAAGGGAGGAAAGAAAGAAGGAGGAGAAAACTAGCCCAGATGGAAAGACGCAGCCCTCGCTGCCCTCAGGAGCACTAATGGGAGTCCTCTAACGGGTTCATCCTGCTGGGCGGTGTGGCACCTGCCTGGTCTCAGCTTTCCCGGAGGCTGAGGCAAGAGGAACTCAAGGAGGGCTGGGAGGTAGTTGGGGAGGTCCAGTTTGGTCCTGGTTTGTGATCCAGCAGAACTCTTGGCAGGGGAGGTCCGAGGGCCGGCTGGGCCGGGCTGCAGCTGGGTAATGGGTAGAATTCTCAGTGGTCCATTTAAATGCCAATACCTTCAGTGGTGGGGGCCTCCCCTGCGGCCGGAGAGCCTCTTCCTTATGCAGAGTAAAGGCTGTTTCTTAGCTCAGCAGAGCTGTCAACCTCCTGCAAATCCCTGCTTTTCGGGGTGACCCGCCCAGAGCGCCCTGCGCCCAGCATCCCAGGTGACCTGATGTCCTGTCCCTTCTGCCACCTGTGGCTTTGAAGTTCAAGAAGGTCAGGCCGTCGCCTTCCCCGGGGTCTTTGAAGTGTCCTCTTCCGGACCACAGGGAGCCTCCCACCACCCAGCCTCCCGCGCCAGCCCGGGTGGGAACTTCCCCTTCCCAGGCAGGTCACAAAAGCTCCCAAAGTTCAGGGCCACCTGTGTGAATGTCCTGCATTTACAAGTCTTTAAGGTTGGCAGGAGGTGGGGGGCTGGGATCCCTCAGAGCTGCCGGGAGATAGACCCCTGGGTGGGGGAGGCTGTGCACACGACCGACCCAAGTCTCCTCTTGGGTCCTCCAGTCGGAAGTGCTGCCAGGTCACACAGCGGAGGTTCCAAGGGACCTGCAAAACACACCCACCTGTGCTGTCCTTTGCTGGTGACCATGGGACACAGTGGACCTCTGCCCGTCTGTACGGTGTCTTGTTCACTACAGGCTTTTGCTCCTCTCTGGAAGAATGGGGTCACCTGGATCTTTGGGGTGGAAAGTTTCAAAGACGCCCTTTCCTGCCAGCTGGGTCTAAGACCCAGGAATCTTGGAGCGGACACTTCTCTAAACAGAGCCTAAGTGCACATTTGAAGGGGCTGAGATAAAGCATCTCGCTTGTATTTTGCAGACCAAGTCTTTCCGTGTAGCTCAGACTGGCTGTGAAGTCCCTGAGTCCAGGCTGCACTGCAGCTCCAGGAGACCCTTCTGCCTCAGCCTCCTGCGTGATGGGATTCCGAGGGTTACAGTTCACCTGCTCTGTTGTTGGGTGTGGTTACAATGGTCCTGTGCTGGCCTTGGCTTCGGTAACGGCCGTTCTGTTTTGGGACCAACTGCGGGCCTTTTCTTACGTGCCTTGTTTGTTGACTGCACTTAGCCCTCCCTCCAGAGTCCTCACAGAGCTTAGTGCCATGCATGTGCGTCAGACACTGGCTGTGGAGCGGGGCACACACAGCTCCACCATGGCTTCTCAAGGCCAAGAAACAGGGCCAGCAGCTTGAGGTCTTGCACCGCAGATTGCGCCGTGTGGGGTGGTCTGTGTGCTCCAGCAGCAGCGCCCGACCCAGCCTTAGTGGTCGGGCAGCACGCACCCTGGTTGGCACCCCAACACCCCTTGCCTAAGGAGCCCGTGTTGGCTCAAGTCCTATCTCATCTTACCTCGATCTTCTGCAATAGCCTTATTTCTCTCAGCACTCTGAGAGGCTGAGGCAGGAGGATCATAAATTGGACCCCAGCCTGGGCAACTTAGTGGCTAAACAAGACCTCATCTTAAATAAAGAATATGTAATAATAATAATAGTAATAATAATGACTGTAGCTCAGGCAGAAGGTGCTGGGTTCAATCTGCAGCACCATAAAAATATATACATAAGTAAACAGCCTGTTGCAAATAAGGCCACACTCATAGGAGCAGGAAGAGGACCTACAGGTGTCTTTGGAGACTATGTCCAGTCCCTGGGAAAGAAGTAAAAGTTTGGCTAATCTTTTGCTTTTCTTTGATTTCTTTTTGTTATTGTTGTTGTTCTGTTTGTTTGTCTGTTTGTTTGTTTGTTTCAGGGAGTTGAGGTTGGTTTTTGTTTTGTTTTTGTGGTGCTGGAGATTGAACCCAGGGCCCACACACTGAGCTATGTCCTACTCCATGTAGTTATTTTTTCCAAATTTTGAGACAGGGTATCGTTACATCATTAAATTTCCCAGGCTGAACTGGGACTCGAGATCCTCCTGCCTCAGCCTCTCAGAATGCTAGGCTGACACGCCTGGTAGTCTCACTCTTGGAAGGCAGGGGCAGGGCACAGGCGTGTGTGGGGTCCCTACCCACCGCCTCAGCATGGGTCCACAAGAGAAAACTATCCTCAGGCCTTTGGCCCGCAGCTCTGCCCTGTCCCCATGCAGAGTGACCTCTTCACAGGGGTCCTGTCCCTCACTCTGAGCCAAACTCAAGGCCTGGGGAGCTGGAAGTGGGGACCCCAGAGGGGAGGGCTGCGGGGCGCGGGGCACACCGTCCCTCCTGGATGCCCGCGCTGGTCTCTAGCTTTTCCAGGAAGTCACTAGTGAACATTTCCAGCACGGAGCACTCGGGGGACAGAGAGGCTCCTGGTAGGAACAGGGCTGAGGTCTCCAGGTGAGTTCCCAGACCCCAGGGCCATTTCCTGCTCAAGGACAGGTGTACACTTCTGTCCCCTGGACCCTTGCCCGGCCGGGCCTCGTGGAAAAGAAGACACAAGCATTCCTCTTGTTATCGAAGAACAGCTTTATGCTTGCAGAGCTCAGCGGTTCTCATATTCACCTTCTAAATGACATACATGCGTGGTTTTGTTATCATCTAGGACATGCACGAGCATCCTCCTATGTAAGTTTATTTTATGATTATTATTTTTTTCACTGTGTAGTCCATGCTGGCCTCGAACTTGAGGTGATTTTCCTGCCTCAGCCTCCCAAACCCTATGTAATTAGAACATTTTTATCACCCAGCAGAAAACCTGCATCTAGGAGCCGCCACACACAGCCCTGCCCTGGCAAGCCCACCTCTGCTTGTGTTTCCTGGATAAAGAGGAAGACTGGCTTGATGGGTTGGCTGGGTACTTAATGCTGTTCTCTTAGGAAGGAAAGAAATACAAAGAGCAAATGTTAACTCGGTTTACTTTTCTAGGGAAATCATTCTGCGTTGATAAAGGAAAAAATGTGTCTGTTTTTGACTAGGACGGAGGCGTTGACCTTCTGCAAATAGGACCGAGAGAGGGAGGGAGGAAGAGGGGAAGGAAAGGACCAAACCCAGAGCTGAGGCGTGTTGCCCCCACGATGACACGGGCACGAGTCCTCCAAACAGACTCAGAATAAAAATCAGAAGTCGGACTCCTGAGAGGTTAAAGGAGCAGGCAGGAGCGGAAGCTGGGGTCCCCAGGCTCAGGTCGGGCCCAGGTGGGGGGCGGGCCGGGGGCGGGGAAGGGGGCGGGGCCGGGGAAGGGGCGGGGAAGGGGGCGGGGCCGGGGCGGGTTGTGTCCCACAGAGGACCTGGAGGGCGTGTCCCGGCGGGCGGAGTCCTGGCTGCAGATTTAACCTGTCCTCTCAGTCTCGGTTGGAGTGTTTGTCACAGGCGGTGCACATGGGCGCTACCCCGGTGTGTGACGGCAAGCCGGGTCCTGGCCTCCAGGAGGCTGAGGCAGGAGGACTGCGAGTTCCAGCCTAACACACAAGTGCAGATGTGAGCACTCCAGGCGTGTGCGTCTACAGCACCACTCACTTCACGCATATGCATCCTCACGTGCGTAGTACACTCACGCACACCCACAGAGGTGCACACCACACACTCAGTACACACCCTCCTTTACACTAACAAAACCAAAACTGAATTTAACGCTGAGGGAGGCGCGCATGCTGAGCGTGGAGGACAGGCGGCGAGGGGCCTCCGGGCAGCAGCCAGGCCAGGCCTGGGCTCCCTTCGCACATGCCCTGCGCCCGCCACACAAACTGGCTGTGAGCTTCCCTCTGGCTTTACCCCCAGCGGGTCAGTGAGCTCGCTCGGCCTCAGGTCACCTTCCTCACATTGGCATCACCCCTTCAGCAGGGCGACTTCCTGTGGGTAAACCTGAGCTGGAGGTTGCAGTGGTGGCGCAGTGGGGTCAAAGGTCAAAGATCACGCCTTGGTTTTAAAATAAGAAGTACACTATACGAAGCATCAAATTCTCCTAACTCTGGTGAGGGGGAGGTACTGTATTTGCAGGGTTGACTCTAGATCAGTGAATCCTTATTTTAATTCATGTTTAACATGCTTGGAATTCAAACAGGCCTTGCCCGTGCTCAGCAAGCACTCTACCTCTGAGCCAAAGCCCCAGTCTTCATTCTCATTATTTCTTTTTCTTTGGCGGGGGTAGTATGAAGCAAGGTCTGACTCTGAAACCCAGGCAGTCCTCAAATATAGGACGGTCCTGCCTCAGTCTCCCCAGGCAGGGACTGCTGGTGTGGGCCACCACAGCTGATTGGCCTTATATTTTTAAGCCTATTTTCTTAACTGCAATAATTAGTAAGTGATACTTCTATAAAGACACCAAAATTCTCATTGGTCTTTAACTCTATGGAGTAACATATTCCTTGTTTATATTGAGTTTAAAAGTTCAGAAAATTAGGCAGGATGACAGTAAAGAGTGAGAGGATTTCATTTCTTTTCAAGAACTTAGAGGGTATTATTGATCTTTGAGCAGCCAGTGTCCTTTGACTTTGCTTCTTATTTGTAAAGAAAGACAAAAATGCATCCAGGTGTGGGGCGTACACCTGTCACCTAGCACTCGGGAGGCTGAGGCAGGAGGATCTCGAGTGCCAGCCCAGCCTGGGCAACTCAGGGACTTTAAAAAATGGTGTTGTAAAATTTCTTTAAAAGGTAGAGGCTGGAGATATAGCTCAATGTGCAGTGATAGAAAATAACCCCAGCAAAAATAAGGCAAAACAAAGTACAGATCTTCTGCCAAATGTTGTGATTATCTTGGTGTCATTGAAAGAGGGACACAGAGGAAGACTGATACAGCTTGATAGCTCCTACATTATAGAGGATTCTGGAATATGGAGATAGGGAGACAGAAGCACAAGGAGCATAGGACTGACCACACCTGAGCATCAACCACGGTTCCGATTGGAGCGTCTGTCCTCCGGGCACATGGCATAGGTTATAAAATTGGCAGCGTGCTCAAACTGTGCTCCATCCCTTTCATCTACCCAGTTTACAAAGTGGACTTTCGGTGCTACAGTTTGGTTCCAACAGTGGCTTTTGGAGAGGACAGTTTATTTCCCCTCTTTGGCAGTTCATCTGTCCTGTTCTGCAGGGCTGGGGCGCAGTCTGCACAGAAAAGTTTTTATCCGCTTGTCTTACAGTTCTGGGGGTGAAACCCAGGCCCTTCACTGTCAGCTGTATCCTCGGACCTTTTGATTTTTAAATTTGAGACAAGGTCTCACTGAGTAGCCATGACACGAGCCTTTAGTCAGACTCTCCTGGGCCACAGAGAAAGAAGTTTCCAGGTGCTTTTCACAGACACCTGTAAAATGGGCAGAAGTATGCTTTGTTTCTCTTGTTCCAATCCTGAAGACTGAACTTAGGGTCCTCACACTGAGCTACACCTCTGGCCCCTGTCTTTTTTCACTTTTATTTTTACTTAGAGACAGAATCTCACCAAGTCACTGAGATGCCCAAGCTGGATTTTAACTTGAGATCACTCTGTCTCAGCCTCTCAGAGGGCTGAGATGATAGACATAAGCCACCGCAACAGGACAAATGACTGCTTTTGTGGCAGTATTTCTTTGCTGTGGTGTTGGGGGTATATACCAGGTTAGTGCCCTCAGTTCTGCTGTGACTGTGACACTGGATGTCACAGGCTGTTGGCTGCTTCTAATAAAACTGCATGTGCCACAGCCAGGAGACCTGCTGGTTTTGGCACCGGCCACACAGGTAACTTCTGATTAGGAAGCTGGAGTCATCACTGGACTCCGTGAGGGAGTCAGGAAAGGTTAACACCTGGTAAATATTTTATGAGCATTTTTGAGTCTTAGTAATAGGGAAGCCAAATACTTCCAAAGCAGAAAGGAACCCATTTGGTCTCCAGCCCTGCCCCAGTGCCCAGCACCTGTCCAGGAAAATCACGCAGGCACTGGGAATATTTTCATCCTCGCATTGCCAACCATCCTGGTCCATTCCCTCGCTTTTGGTATTTCATATTCAGCGCTAATTTTTCTATTATGTCACTTGTAAATTTATGGCTGTGCTAATACATTAATATTTCTGCACCCAGGAAATGAAATGAATGCTTTTAAATGTATTTTGCTTTTTGGAAAAATGAACGACTACAAAGCATCAAATATGCTAATAGGGCTCATTATTTGATATCTTTCACCCTAAAGATTATGAGAGGCTTTTCCAGACCAAAAGAAAAATAGCCAAGGCACCCACCAAAATGCAGCTCGGGGACCATAATTCATCTAGAGCTATGATCTCTTTCTTCTGAGCCCATTTGTAAAAGTTACTTCTTAGGGGAAAAATATTAAACTATTAAAAAAGGAAATTACTGTTTTTCTTCTCTAGTAATTAATACAATTTGCTAATTCTCTTTCAAGAAGTGTCTTTGTAGAGTTTGAAGTTCTCAAGGATGGGATGAGTCCGAAGAAGGCCAGGCCTGGCAGCGCACGCCTGCCAGCCCAGCACTCAGGGAGGCTGAGGCAGTAGGGTGGGAAGTTCCTGCCCAGCCTGGGCAATGTAGTGTGAACCTGACTCAAAGCAAAAGAACAAACGGGCTGAGGATAGAGCTCAGTGTGAAGGCACTGCGCTCAGTCAGGGACCTCAGACAAACAGAACCACCGCGGATCAGGAACCCTGGCCCTTCCTGGACTTTTCTCTCCTTCACTTCGCAGTGGGGGGGCGGGTTTCCCCTAGTTTATCCCTCAATCTGCCCAGGACCAGGACCGGCTGCGGCCTCCCACTGTCCTCAGGCTGTGTCCCCTGCCCTGGTCCCTGTTCCGCACAGACCCACCCTCGGCCACGTTGCCTCTGTCAGCTGTGGCTCACACTCTGATGGGGCTCTGCGCTGTGAAACCCTCCCGGTGAGCAGAGCTCGCGGTGGTGCCTCTTCCCAACACGTTACCTTCACCGCCAAGGAGAAAGAGCCACACGATTGATTCTCCACTTCATGGCCGCCCTGAGCAGACCTCAGCTTCTGACGCAGGTGTCTGTGATGATGCAGCCTGGCTGTGTGCTCAGGGGTCGCTGCAGCAGGTGTTTGTCTCAAGCTAACTCGCCTACCCGCAGAGCTTTTGTCAGTTTTTATAGCTTCCTTGTTAGCCTCTCTTTTCTTTTTTTGCTCTTTTATGTTCTCAATTCCTCAATCAAAATCCAATACTTTTAATATTCTATGTGGTGTGAAAGAACACAAAGACATTAACTGTGACCGGGGCAGCATGGCGGTGCACATCTGCCAGAGTGGGAGGCTGAGGAAGGAGGACTGCAGCTAGTTTGAGGCCAACCTGAATTATGTAATGAGTTCAAGGCCAGCCCCAACTACAGAGTGAGACCCATCTCAAAAATAAAAATAATAAAATATTAACTGTTGGGGGGAAACAGGGATACACAACCTTGAGAAGCCCTTTATTTTGAAAGTGCCATTTTCCCACTGAGAGAAGCTCAATCTTTCTGGTCTGGTGGGAAGATCTGGAGGACACGGCATCCACAACATGCCCTGGCCTCGCAGGACCAGGATCCTCCTGAGACAGGAGCCCAGCCTCTGTGACCCAGAGAGCTCAAGGGCAGAGCAACCTTCAAAAGCATTTTAGTAGAAGTATTTCTTTAAAACACACATAGGGCAGGCAGGGTGGGGCATATCCCTGGGCAGCTGAGACAGGAGGATCTTGAACTCTAGCTAATCCTGGGCCATATAGGGCCTTAGCAAAATCTTGTCTTTAAAAAGTAAAAAAGGCTAGGTATGTAGCTCAGTGTGAAGACCCGGGTCCAACTTCTGGGAACACGGGGACGCACACACACAACACACACAGTCCAAACCTGGTGTCATATTTATGTCTTTAAAAATGCTCAGCCTTTGCCGGGTGTGGTGGTGCATGCCTGTCACCCCAGCTCTTGGGAGGCTGAGGCAGGAGGATCACTGTGGACTCAAGGCTGACGTGGGCAGCCTAGTCAAAACATAGCTCAAAAACTAAAATAAATACTGCTTTTTCCTTTCTCTGCATGTTGGTTTCAGCTTGGTGGCCCAGTGAGCCTCTCCCCAGACTTCCCCTGTAGTCTGCTCATTCCTTGCTGATTGATTCTTTCTGTAGTTTTTCTCAGTGCCACAGAAGGGGCACAAGTTCCTACCAGTCACCCCGGGGACTTGGGAGTGGGCCACGCTGAGGAGCAAAGAGGGCACCGGTGAGGGCCTCTGCCAAGCCCCCCGTAACCCCATCTTGTTCCCCCGGGGTTTTGGGTGTGCTTTGGCTGGGGGAGATTCCCAGCCACCTCAGAGCAACTCTCCCAGCTTCTCAGCACCCAGCACGCCTGCCCAGCCCTTGGTGAGCACCTGCCAGGCGCGCCGTCTCAGCCCTTCCTGACCTCGCCCTCACTGGTGCCACTTTGCCCTCACTGGTGCCAGTTTCCCGGAGATGCCTTACTTCCTAGGCCTCTCCTTCCCCACCCCCCTCAGGGCAGCACATTAGCACACCAGGCTCTGTGCCCCTCCTGACACATCTCAGCCCAAGCAAGGCCTGTTTCTCTCAGGCCCAAATCTGAGGCTGAGGAATCATGACTAGGAGTTTAGCTCAAGCGAGGTGCAGTGGCACACACCTGTCATCCCAGCCTGTCATCGGCAGACTGAGGCAGGAGGACTGCTGAGAGTTCAAGGTCAGCCTGGGCCGTATTGTAAGACCTTGTCTCAAAACACAAAATAAAACAGAGCACAGCAATGAAAATGAGTCCCATCAGCTCTCGAAATAGGAGTGAGCTTGGGGTGCCTGAATTCTCCCAAGTGACCCTTCTGGCCAGTGCCCCGCAGGAAGTGGCAGTGTGCAGACACCTTCAGGCAGGGGTGCAGATGCCAGTGAGGGCCACTGCCCCGGCCCACACCAAAGATCCCAACCTCTGTCCAGCAGAGGTCTGAAGGAGTGTCCTACCTGTGCTAGGGCTATTTTGGTAACATCCAAAGGACCTTTTTAGCAAAATTCCATGTGCTTTGGACAATGCTGAAAGAGACTCGATTATCTCAGTTCAAGCTAAGCTTTTCCAGCAGGACCAGTATTTTCCGGCAGGAATATCCATCATGTACTGGGAACGGAGACTTCGTATGCAGGTACGCTGATTTCATCACAAAATTGGGCTAGATTCTTTTTCTTTACGATTTGCTTAGAGAAATCAGCCATTGTTTTCATATTTTATGAGATTTGTTTAAAAAAAAAATCTTTGCAGGGACAGTTTAGCCGGAAATGTCAAACAACTTAGTTAATAAATAAGAAAAGTTTCAGTTTAAAAAAATTTCCCTCCTCAGATGGCACAACTGGGCCTAATGAAGAATTCGACATACCTCAAGGATCTTTTTGTGTTAATTTCAAGGAACTTCTATTGCTAGACAAAATTATTAGGGCTTATTTTTTTTTTTCTCTCGAAGGCCATACATGAAGTTGGCCAAGGTGCAACACATCCTAACACTCCAAAGCAAGGTGAAAATGCTGTGGGGATGTGTAGGTCATGTGATTCTTGGAGTTGGTCACCATCTTTGTCCTGCGGTTTGTAGCAGAAATCAGAAGCCTGGAGTGATGTGTTCGTGGTACCCTGGGATTTGTTACATTACCACACAAACGCTTCTACAAAACCAAATTTAATGTACAACAAACACTCACCATGTAAACACATCTTTAAAAAAATCTGGTAATAGTTCCAAGGATCACTTACTGGCTTCATAAAAGCATTTGATATCCAGAGTCTCAATACAGAATGATTTCTATGTCAAAATACATTTACACTGGAAATCATTTAGAGAGAAAGGTGGGGGAAGAAAGGACGCAGAAGGTTGGAGTCTGCTGGCATTGAATTCAATAGCAGAAACCACCCTGATACACGTTTTTTCATCTTCTACTGATATATTTCTTCTACCTTTCTCTATTATGACTACGCTTTTAAAATTCACTCTGTTGGCCAGATAAAGATATCGAGACAGAACCGCCATCCTGACTTCAATGGTTGCCAGCTCTGTCCGGGCTGCCCTGAGCCTCTGCTCTCCAAGTGACCTGCTTCTGTCCAGGGTGCAGGTGGCTTTGGACACGAGACCCCAGAACTGTGCAAGCCTGTCTTTCACACCAACTCTGGGACAATGGGGAATTAGCCAATGCAAAACTGGGGGGAAAAAGTCACATAAAAACCACGAGTTGGAGCTTGATCACACCATTTTTATTAGTGTTTTGAACAAATCGTGACCCTCTGTGAAAAAGACTCTTGCGAAAGCATCATGGGAGTGTTACTATTTTTAACCCTGAGCATTAACACTAAATACCAAGAAGGGTGGTCCAGAAGTTGGTTCCATTTGAAGTACAAGCACAAGCCACTGATATTCTCTATGTGACCAGGTTTTTACAAAAAAATACATAGTTTTCAATAAATAATGCTTAATTTTACAACTTTGATACAGCAACGTCATACACTGTTTAACACACTAAATTCTGCATGCTCTATAAAGAGTCTACCCAAAGACACCACGGTCCATGCATTTTCTTTCCCCTAGTGCTATCAAACACCTCATCCTCCAGCGCCCTGTCTCAGGTAGCTTTTTACCTCTTTCTCTTCACGGCAACAGGTCCTGCGCTGACATGCAAACCCTAGAAAGGTTCCCCCCACAAACCACTCAGACTTCTAAACAAAAGGGCTTTTCTCAGCTCTTCCGCTCCCAACCTCGGAGTGGCTCTCAAAGTTTAAGTTGATGTGGCCTTGAAGACGGCACACTCCTTCACGGGGCCACCCCAAAAATGGCTCCGTAACATCAGGTCACCCCGTCCTGGTGGCCAGCGGGAAGCTCTCTGCACTGTCATGGCCACCAGGCGTCCCGAACCTGAAAATTAGGCCTCCGTTTTACAACAGTCCATTCAAACAAAGGTGTCACAAAACAAATGCAAGACTCCTAAACCCACGACATATGTACAACAGCAAAGTAGACACAGCGAGGAATCCGTGACCATGGACGATTCCCCGGTGACTCAGGGACGAGGCGCACTGGGAGCGAACAGAAGAGGGATGAAAAGTTGTGAGAGGGGCCACGTTGATGTCAATTTGATCAAAATTCTTTCTATGGTGTGTGTTCTTTACTATGATTATTTCCAGTTGTTCCTTGTGGAAGGGGGGACGTAATGTGTTTAAAATAAGCATACATTTGAAAAAAATGACAGAGAGAGAAATTCTTTGAGGACCTTGGAGGAAATTCCAGTTTTTATGTATTTTCGAGCCTGTTGTTGCTTGGTCATTGTTACAGAAGGAAAAAACCTACAGAAAGAAGTTTGATCAAAGAGCCTGCCAGAAGCCCACTCCACGCACACGCAGGCTGCTTTCGAACCACCGACTGCTCGCTGGGAGCCGCAGCTCCCCTGGTCCTATTGCTCCAACGGTTTGCTCACTCCACACAGAAGTCGTCTTGTTGCCAGCTGCAGGCAACCACAAGTTCCCAGATCATCTAAACCGTCCTGTCTGTCCACGGGCAGAGTCCTGGGTCTTGAAAGAATCTCTCCGCCCAATGAAATTATTACTTTTATACATGGAACCTTATGAACTTATGTTTCCCTTTGTAAGCCTTCTTATACTTTCTGCACTTTTGTGCTTTTTATTGAGTATAAAAATAGGTCTCCTTTAAAATTCTGTTTAAGTTCACTAAAAAACTACTTGTTTGTGAAATTCTCTTATAAATCCACAGCATCCACATGGAAATAGAGAAACGAATCAGGCAGCTAATGGATCTAGGTAGCGTTAAAAAAAATGCCATAAAAAAAATAAAGGCATGGTAAGTCAGAAGTCAGAAAAATGGAAGAGAGCCTGGTTTTATGAATTTTGTTTAAGTTTTATTGTGGTTGAGAACACAGGATCTGCACAAAGAGAAAAAAGAAAACCTCAAAAACCAAAACCTGAGTTGTTGTCAAAGAACAGAATTTTTCAGATCAAACCAAATGGAAGATGGAGGAAGAAACCAAACAACAAAATCAACAGTGAGAAAGAAGCAGGAATCAAAAAAAAAAAAAAAAAAACACAAACCACAAATCTCAGAAAAGCATGTCGCGGGTCGTTATGGAGACGGTTATCTGGGAACTTGGAAATGCTCGTGACAGAGACATAAGGCTCATCCCTGTATCCCCACAGGCTGTAGGCTATACAAAGGGTTTTGGAAACTGACATTCCTAATGGACATTTTATAAAATTTGGCCCTTAGAATAACTGAGAAATATCCTGAAAAAAGTTTCCCTGAAACTGTAATAAAGAATGTTTTTTTTTTTAATTTTTATCTACTGATAAAGTCGACAACTTAGTAAACTATTTTTGCTGGTCTTCCCACGTAAGAAAAAAGCACAAATATAGTTGCCTTAGAAATCTGTGAAAAGCAGAGGACCCTACAGGAAAGGAGTATAAAGAGTCTATAAAGGGGAGAGCCCAAGAAAACCCTCTCTCCGAAGTGACCACAAAGATACATATGCCCGTTAGGAGAAAAAAGTAAGAATATACATATTATTAATCATATCAGAGAATAAAAAAGTTAAGAGTGATAGAATATATTTATATTGAAATGACTACTTTAAAATAGAGCAAGTTATTTGCTTCATTTCTCAGCTTCCTTGGGCAGGTCATCTAAATTCAGACACAAAAAAGCAAATGTACATTTCTGGTACTATCCCAGTATCAAGGTGATGGTGGTTTTCAATTCCCAGAGAGGAGAAAAATAAATCTTGCCTTTTGAGCCTTTTTTTTTTTTCTCTCACAAAAAAACAACTAAATCATCCTGCTGGCTACAAGCATGCATATTCAAATCCCTTCCCCTTAATTAACATTAAAAAGAAACATCTCTGGCCCAAGAGTTGCAAGGATTTTTTTTTTTTCCTAGCTAAAGGATAATCATTCTACAGATAATTTGCTCAGCGATAGTCATTCCGAACAGACATCAGATTTGCAAAGCACAATTAAGTACATTGCCCTTTATTAGCATTTTTTTAAAAAATAAAAAGGACCATATTAGAGTATAGGAACTGGAAATCACTTCCACAGCTTAAAGAATTAATAAGATGTGGCTGGTTCAAGTTCTCAAAGATGAAGTTTCACCAAAATGCATTCAGTCCGTGCACTACTTCACAGCAGGATCCCCAACCCGCTGGGCCGCAAGCGGCGCCCACCCCCCCACCCCCCCGTTACCGTTTTAAGAGACTCTGTCAAGGTTTAGTTAAAAATAAGACTTACTTAAGAGACAAAAAAAAAAAAAAAATGCAATTAAACTTTTATTGACGCCTATCCAGTGGCAAGAACACACTGTGTATTGTATCATGTTGTAGACATTCAATAAAGGATTTAAGGATGATTTTCACAATGCATTCTGCAAAAGAGCCTTAAATATTGTTAGAAGGGCGTTCGAGCGCCTGTCCTGAGTTCAAGCAGGTTTTCCGTTTTAATCGCCAACCAACTACTTCTCGCTTATTTTACAATCGAGAATTTCGGCCGCATAGCGTTAGAGAATTCAGGCCGCATCGAGGCACGCTACGAACTGACTTCGTTTCTACCGCACCACCGAAAATGCCCGGCTTCCCCCAGGATTCACAATGCAAAACAGGCGGGTTTCAGATCTGCAGAACACATAGTCATCCTGTCCGTGGGTTCCGTTTCCAGGAAGTTCAGACCTACAGCAGGGCCTGCCACAGAAACCCACCCGCTCCAGATCTCGGCCACCGGATTGTAAACCGGGTCCAATTATTCGTGGCCAAAATAAACGTCCCGCTCGCGCCACGCGTGTCGAGGGCGGGGGCTCCAGAAACCCAGCGGTGCAGGAGCCTCGTCACCACACCGTGCGCCCTTTCTTTTCCCGAGGGTACCGGCGACCGGAAGGGGAAAGCCACAAAGAAAAGATGGTCCCCAGGAAAGGCTGGCGGTGCGCGGCCCGGTGGGGGCTGGGCGCCCGGCGGGAGGCGGGGAGGGCGCGGTCCCGGCCGAGCTGCGCCTGGGACTGCGCCGAGGCTTCCCTCGGACCTCGCCAAATCTCAGGAAACGCCAAGGCCCCACCTTCCCGAATCGCTTCAGCAGACTCCCGAGTCCTGGCGGTTTCTGCACCGAGTTTCAATTAGCCACTGCAAACCTCCCGCCGCGCAGGCCGCGGGGGCCCAGGCGGGCCTCCCCGCCTCCCTCCGTGTGCCCCTCCCCCGAAAATCGCGGCCAGGGCACCGAAAGAGTGGGTGAGGGGGTTCAGAGCTCGCCGTGGGAGCGCGATCCCCGAGGTTTAGCCAGCCTGGGCCCGCGCGAGGGCTCCGGCCGGACAAAGGATGGGTGGGTGTGAGCTGGCTGAGCAACCGTCCCCAGCGAGCCGAATGCACAGGAGGGGCGGCCGCCGCCGTCGGCCGAGCTCCGAGCAGGTAGCTGGAGGACAACCGAGATGCAATAGCTATCTTTCCTGGGGACCACAAGCCCAGAGCCGTGTTCCCGGGGCGCCCCAGGTCGCAGGCGCGCGATGGCGCAGGAGGCCCCGGGGCGCCTCGGGAGCCTCCGCCTGCCTTGGCTCCCCCACCCTCCAGATCTAGCAGTTCCTCTCCCTACCCGGCGCGCGGGGGACAACAGCACCCGCCTCCCCGAGAGCTCTGAGACCTGATGCGCCCAGGCGCGCGCAGAGGTGGAGCCGGGAGAACCCAGCGGGTCCCCAGGCCCCAGCTGCAGCTCGCGGCCAGCCCAGGTGCCTTGAAGCCCACAAGCCCTCCGGTAGCAGAGCGCGCCTCGGGCCCCTCTTGGCGCCTCCGGCCACCCGCCGTCTCCCTCCCCTCAGCCCCCGCCGGGACGCAGACGCCGACAGCCTCTCCTCTGTCCGCCCTTCTCCCTGCTCTCTTCGAGAAGCCAAGAACGTGCATCTATCTACCTCCGCGCACACGCAGAGGGAAAATAATTCAAAACTCCTAACTGACGTCTCCACCCTCCGAAGGGAAGCGGGAGTCACAGCGCCCAGAGCCCAAGGCCGCGCGCCCCGTGCCGCAAGGTCGGTGCCCGAACCTGCGCCAGAACCCGCAGCCCCAGCGAGCGCAGGGCTCTACGAGCCCGCGCGTCGGGTGGGTCGGAGCGCAGGGAGGAGGAGGCGAGAGGAAATGGGATGGGGGAGGGGAGGCCGAGCGAGAACCCCTCCCGGGTCCGCAAGACCCGCGGGAGGAAGCGGGAGAAATCCTGCTGCTAACCGAGCGCCAGTCTCGCTCTCCGGCAACGCGCACCGAACGGGCCACCGACACCGCCACAGAAGCACACCACAGGCCGCCGGGAGACGGTGGGCCGCGCGGGTTCTCGTCAGTCCCAGCTGATTTATTAAAATTACCGAGATACAGACTTCCAGCACATACACACAAAAAACCCAACTCAAAACAAAAGACAGGCGACGATGACGGCACAGTCTGCCTCGCCACCATTTGCTTCAAAATATGCAGATGGTCTGTACTTTATTTAGATTATATTGCACAAAATGAGAAACTTTAAAAACTATGTGCCTTTTTTTCTTTTTTGCTAAAAATCGAGAATCCAGTTTCAAACCTTCCACCTGGGGCCCCATCCACATATCACAGCGTATGAGATACATAAACTCCTACTATATAGTACAGTACATATACAGTCTTTAAACTAAGATAACAGCTCTGAGGTCTATATCACCATTTTCAATAAATCTTTACCTACAAATATTGAACAAATCTCTACTATAGCTGTACAAAAAAAAGTTTGCTTTTTTTTTTTAAACCACAAGGCCTTTAGATGCAAGGATTACTTTTTTAATCCTTTTAAAAACCAGGATACAACGTACCAACAGCATGCTACAAATAAATTTAAAAAAAAAAAACCCAGGAAAATAAATCAAAAGGAAAGAAGTGCCTGAAAGTCTCACTGAAAAAACACAGCAAGAATGTTCCCTTTTCACTGTACAAAAATACGCCTGAAAATATATTAATTTTTAAAAAAGACTGAGGTCTGTTATGTATCAAAAATGTTTCAATACCTTTGTACTGAGGTCTAGGCTGTCTGGTATTCAATCGAAGAGGTATAGGGAACAAGTTACAAAAAAAAGTTGGCAAGTAGAAACCACATTTGTAAAACCATAAACAATTTTGATCTGAAAAGTAAACTCTGATCTTACGTCAGTTCACAGTTTTTCTTTTGTGTAAGCGTTTGTACAGTCAGCACTCTTCAAGCTCCCTGCAGTTGTGTTTAAGAATCAGATGCATAGAAGACATCAGTTTTCTCCCTCAAAAATAAACCAACCAACCAACCAAACAAACAAAAAAAACCAATAAAATAAAATTTCAAAAGTTGCAATGGTCCCTTTTAAAAACAAAAACAAAAACAAAAACACCACCAGTTCATTAAGATCGTTTAAGAAACAAAATCACCGACTCCCTAGATAACAGTCGTGCAGCCGAAGGGACTCGCGGTAGACGTCTTCGACTCCAAACTCCCACGAGCTCCCCGCGGCGCCTTCCGGAGCGGCCCGCTCTTCCCTCCCCCGCCCCGCCCCCTAACCTTTGTTGCAATCACGAATTTCAGGAAAAAGAAATAGCAATTACAAAAACACATTTTTGGGGTTGAGTGTAGAAAAAAGTCACAACTCCAGACTAGTAGGCAACTATCTTGAAGACACAATCAAAGAAGGAAGGGGGAGGGGGACCAAAAAAAAGGGCAGGAAAGATATTTTAAAACTACTAATTTCACTTTAACGCCACGAAAAAAATTCATCACCTTTTCAATTTCTTCGCGTTTCATCTTAGCAATAGCATCAATATCTTCTCTCCCCTCCGCCCTCTAGCCAGCACCACCTCCTCCACATCATCATCTTTATCCTGACCGCCACGACCTCCGCCCAGGGAACCCAGCTCTGGAGAGAGAGCGCCTGAAGCGGGGGGGGGGGGGGGGGGCGCCTGGGCGCCCCATTCTCAATACGTGAACACCAGGTCGGAGAAGTTCGCCTCCAGCCAGTCCCCCGCGATCATCTCGCTGAGCTCTGGCGTGCAGTAGTCGGGGAACTCGAAGTGGGATCCCAGGCTGCCCTCGCTGAACGAATCCAAATCCTTGTCCACCAGCGACAAGGACAGGTTCCCGGCCGCCGCGCCGCCCCCCAGCTGCTGGTCGCCGGCGCTGTGCGCGCTTTGGGAGAAATTCAAACTCAGGTCGAACATGAGATCGTCAGCGTCGTCGCCCGCACTGCTGCTGCCGCCGCTGCTGCTGGAGGACGACGAGGTGGACACGGAGCGCGAGGACCCTGGCGACAGCGCGGGCTGCGCCAGCGGCGGCGGGTGCTGCTTGGTGATGTTCTTGAAGCTGTAGTAGAGGCGGCTGCCGCCCCCGGCGCCCGCGGCCGCGCCCGCCCGCACCTCGTCGTACAGGCTGGCGCCCTCGGGGGACTCGGCCGCACTGCTCAGCGTCGGGCTGGCCGGCACCTTGGCGACATTGTAGCGTCTCAGCAGCTGCGGCGGCTGCTGGTGCCCGGGAGGCTGCAGGAGAGGGTGGTGCGCTGGCTCCTCGTCCTCGTCGTCCGCCTCCTGCTTGATGCGCATCTGCAGCTCGTCGTCCTCGTCCTCGTCCTCGTCGTCCTCGTCCAAGAACACGCACTTCACGGACTTGCCCGCGCCCCCGCCGCCCGCGCCGCTCGCGCGCAGGCTCCCCAGCACGTAGTCGTCGCCGGCGCCCCCGAAGTCCCCGGGCTGGGTGGCCTTGCCCGAGCCCGCCTTGGCGCCGGAGGCCGCGGGTGCTTTGAGCTTGGCGCATTTCTTGCCGGAGCCCTTGGAGGTCTTGGCACCGCCCGCGCCCGCGCCGCCCGCGCCCCCGTTTGCGCCGCCGCCCGCCGCGCTCTTCTCCGGGCTGTGGCTGGCGCTGGGCTTGGCCGAGGGGTCCATTTTGGGCTTTTTCCGGGGCCGGTACTTGTAGTCGGGGTAGTCAGCCATGTGCTTCAGCCGCAGCCGCTCCGCCTCCCGAATGAACGGGATCTTCTCGCTGTCCTTCAGCATCTTCCAGCGCTTGCCCAGCCTCTTGGAGATCTCAGCGTTGTGCATGTCCGGGGACTGCTCCATGATCTTCCTGCGCTCGATCTTGGACCACACCATGAAGGCGTTCATCGGCCTCTTGATGTGGCCGGACGCCGTCTTGCACCAGTCCGGGTCGCTTTCGTCCAGGGCCACCGGGCTGCACGCCATGAACTCGCCCTCCTCGGTGTCCAGCGCCTCCCGGGGCAGGTTGCTGTCCGCTTCCGAGCTCTCCGCCTGCTGCACCATGATCCGCCGCGGGGCTGGGCGCGCCAGCCCGGGCCGCTCGCTGTCGCCGCGGTCGCGCCTCGGTCCCCCTTCCCCTCCCCCCCTCCACCTTCCCGGGCAACTTGCGAAGTCCGCCCGGCCCCCGGGGTCCGCGGCGCCCCCCCGTCCCCGCTTTCCAGGCTGCGCACAGCGGCCGCGGCCGCGCGCCGGGGGTGGGGGCTGCAACCGCGAGCGGAGAGGAGGCCGCGGCAACGATGGTGACGGCGACGGCGGCGGGGCGGCGGAGGCGACCCGGGACCCCTCTCTGTCTCTCCCGCGCCGGCTCGCGGCTCCGGCACCGGCCCGGCCACTTCCAGGCGCGCGCGCTGCTTCTGCAAAAAGTTGCGGGCTCTCTCTCCACTCGTTATCAGGGTGTCATATGGGTGACGTCAGTCCCGCAACCAGCCAATGGCTGGTCTCCGGCTCCGCCCACCTTCCTTTATGAACTCCCGAGCTCCCGCCCCGTACTCCGCCCCCAGGCGGCAGGGCAAGGATGGGGGCGGGGAAGGGGTGGGAGGAGGCGATGTCTAGAAATGTGTTATTTTTAAAAAATCCGCGTGTGCGCACAGATGCGGCTCTCCCCGGGATGCTCGAGAGTAGGGCGCAGAACCGGGCCGCGGGAGAACCGGGCTGGTGTCGGTGCTAATGAGAGGACCCGGTCTCCGGGGGAGGCTCAGCGTCCTTTGTGCCCCGGAGAGTCGGTGCTGCCGCCGAGAGGCCCCGCGCCCCCAAGGACGCACACTCGGGCCACGCAAGACCCGGACGCGGCGCCCGAGACTAGGCCCGCGGCGCCGGCGGCGGAAGGTGGCGCTGTGACACAGCGCAGCCCGCGGCACGTGGGTGCCCCCTCCGGCGCTTCTCCGAGGCGGGCGGGGAAATCCACTGACAGAGCTGCAGAGGCTACAGGCTCCCTTCCCCCTTTTGCGATTTTTCTTTATTTTTTACTTTTTGGTTTTGTTTTGTCCCTTTTCCTGGTCTGTTTGCTCGCTCGGCGCTCGCGTTTGGAGACGTGGCCGGGCGCTTGGCCGAGCCGCACCCCCCCGCCCCCGCGCACCCCGCCCGAGTAACGGTCTGGGGGTTCGGCGGGCGCCGAGTCCTCTCCCCGAGTGGACTCGCGGGCCTGGACTGGGCCGCGCCCCGCCGCCGCCGCCCCGGGCCCCTCCAGCCTCCCGCGCCCCTCCCGCCTCCTCCGTCTTCCGTGCCCCTCCCCCTCCGTGGGTCCCCGAACCCCGGCCAGCAGCCTCCCCGAGATTTCGCAGTCGCGAGCCCGGCTGGCCTTCTGCGTCACTTGCTTTTCTTGCTCAGCGTCAGGAAACAAAGCTGGAAAGAGAAGGTGCGTGAAGTCCGCAGTCCGGAGCCGCCGGAACCGCGCGGGCTGAACAAAGGTGGGCCGGGCTGGGCTCGGCGGGAGCAGCCCTGCCGCGCCGAGCGGCTTCGCCGCCTAGGAGCCCGCTCCCTTTGTGTCTCCTTGGGCTGTGTCACCTGTGCGGGCCTCCTTCGGGGCAGAGAAACACAATCGCCGCGGCCCAGTAAGGTCTGCGGCCACCCAGCGCCCTCTGTCCCTACCCAGCTCAGGGCGGGCACCCTGGGCGGCTCCTGCTCCCCACCCCGTGTGCGCGAGGGAGCTGGCCGGGTCATCGCGGCCCCTTTGCTCCAAGTGCCTTCCCACACGCAGCACCACATTTCTTCCTCACTTTTGCATTTTTTTCTTGGGTGACTTTAGCATAAAACAGTACCGGGTTTTCACAGGTACTCATTTGCAAAAACAAAAAATAAAAAGAAAAATTTCCCATCGCTGTATTTCATCCCCTTACCATATTCATCCTAAATAGAAATGTTTCTCCAAATGTTTCTAATATTCAGGCTGACCGGAATCTTCGTAATCCCGGGATTTTATTTTATTTTATTTAGAGCCGTGGGAAGGGCAAGAACGTGTCGTCTTCTGCGTTGGGGACGGAAAACCACGCGGAGTGTGGGAGCGTCCTGCTCGCGGGAGGGAGGCGGGGAGGGAGGAAAGCTCGGCGTTCGCGCTCACCTGGCGCGCCTGGTAGTCGGATGGACTGAGAGGGGCTGGGCCGGGTGGGTGAGGTCTGCCGGCCCTGTGAACTCAGCCCCCACAGGAGCCGAAGTTCTTGGGTTTATCCCACGTCCACGTGCGGCGTGGCCGCGTAGAGGAGATCCACTGGGCGTTAGAAGAGAGGGTCGGAGCGGAGGACGATCAGAGAGGCCCTCTCTCCTAAGGCTGCAATCCTTTTTGGAAGAAACAGAATTTAAAAATCTACGCTTTCAAGTAAGATGTGTAATTTCTGGGCCAAGAAAGACGAGCAGGTGTTCTGAAAAGAAGACCTAACAAAAGGCGTGCGGAGAACGGTGGGAAGGGCTGATGCTCCTCCGAGACCGGGCTGGGTGCCCCCCGAGCAGCCCTGTCCTGTCACTGGGTGGGCAGCGGTCCTCTCCGTGATGGGCCACGGCCGCTGTCTTGGGAGCGGGCCCATCTCCGCATGTTCGTCTTATCTGGATTTGGCGAGGTCTTCAGAAAGATAAAGAAATTCAATTACTACCTTGCACGCTCACACTTTTTTCTTTCAATTTTTACCTCCTAAGATACACTTAAAAGGAAACACATCTTTTAAAAGAAACGTGTTTGAAATGCTACATGCCGCAGGTAGGAACAGTATTTACCCCTGAAAATGGACGTGTGGGCCATCAGCAGGAGCCACCCATCTGAAGGGACATTAGGCTAGCCATTAGAAAGGCCTTCACGTTGACCTACATCTTCAGCCATTGTTTACTGTTATTTATTTTAGGGTAGGGTCTCACTATTTGCCCTGGCTGAGCTTGAACTAGCAGCCCTCCCTCCTCAGCCTCCAGCGTGCCTGGATGGTGTGTGTGCACCGTGACACCCAGCTGTGGCCTTCTTTAGGAACATATCTCTTAAAAACCTAATTCACTAAAATGTAGTAAAGCTTTTTTTGTTTTTAATCCACTGATGTAGTCAAGGACTAGGTTCAGTTATCTCTTCAGAGTAAACAGTTCCGGCATCCTCTACTGGTCAGGGTGTCTGGCAGCCCTAGGGACAACACACAGGGCTGATGCATACTGGATGCTCAGCCTCGGTGGTCATCTCTGATGACGGTGGCATTGTTGTGATGACCATCTTTTCCAGTGCATCGTTCAAGAGTTGAGAAACTAGTCTTGCAAGGGTTATTACATAGGAACATAAGACAGGACACCACGTTCCCGATCTGAATACAGCAGAGATGCTCCTTTTTCCTCTGAAGAAGATACTGCCAATTAAGCAAATCATAGTCTACAAAATCCCTGGGTAAATATTTGAGTCTTTTTACCGAACAGTCTTGGGAACCTGGGAAATAGCATGCTTTCCTCTGCTTTCTTTACTGTTCTCTCCAAAGCAGCCACTCTGCCCCTCCTGCCCTGGGCATCTGCCTGCCCTTCAGGCTCTGAGTTGGGTCTAAACCCTTCTCTCCACTGAGGGTCCCACATCAGCTGCACGTTCCGTGATGAATGTCTCTGAGAGTAGAGGGCCCTGTGGAGACCTTGTGCTTCTGGGCTGCATACGACCTAGGCCCCTCGTGCTCCCCGGGTGCTGGCCCCTCTCAGTGCACACAGAGATCTCGACTCTTCACTCCACAGGCGAGGAACACCGAGGTCTCTGCAGGGTGAACACTTCCGTCTTGGAGAATTCCACCACCCTGCAGGATCAGCTGCCCGTCCAGCTCTATGTGCATATTGCTTCCTCTTGCTCACCTGGCGTTAGCTCCAGCTTTTGTTCTCCTTCCTGTGGGTTCTCCACTCCCTTGTGTCACTTGGGGTCTAGTTGCCCTGCTGAGAAAGTGGGATGTCCTTACACACACACACACACACACACACACACACACACACACACACAGAGCTAACTTCTGGCATTGCCTTCCTTCATCAGCCTGCACTCAATACCCCACAGAATCATAATCTTCTCCTACTTATATTCTCTGCATCCCTTCCCTAGAGACGGCAGCCATTACACTTGGGTTAATAGGGAGTGTGGCTCCCAGCAGGGCCCAAAATCTGTGCTAACCACGACCTGAGCTATGAGACCCCTGTCTCTGTCATGGTCCTGGACACCGGCCGAGCAAGCTGCAGCCTATTTGATTAGTGTTTCTCGGGCTGCATGGGACACAGGCTACTTCCAGGTCTTTCTTCCATCCCACCTGCTGCTTCTTCTTCTTCTTCTTCTTTTTTTTTTGAGACAGGGTCTTGCTTTGTAGTTCAGGCTGGGCCTGAGCTCAGCCTCAAACTCACATCACAGCAATCCTCCTGCCTCTGCCTCCCGAGTGCTGGGATTACAGGCGTGAGCCACCACGCCCAGCACTCTGGTACGTGGTACTGTTGCTGATGCATGTGAGTCTGCACCCCCGACATTGTTGTATATGGTTATCAGGGATTGAACCTGGGCCCTTGCGCTTGCAAGACACGTGCCGGAACCACTGAGCTAAATCCCCAGTCCCTCACCTGCTTCTTTAAATGCTGGTTGAAAGCCACTGAATGGTATAGCCATTGCAACACCATCGAAGAGTGAAAAACTCCAGGTTAGGTGTGGAGAGCTAAGTTGAAACTCACTTGGCCTGGAACTGAAAATTCTGTTGCAGTGTCGTCTGTCTGCCTCTTTGTTTCATCTCTCTTGTCTCTTTTGTAGAGATTGTTCACATAGCCCTCAACTTTTAGTTGATAATGACTGGAAAATCTACGTATTAGCTGCCTATGAAATTTATGTCTTTCTTTTTCAAGTCATCATATGGACAGTATATATACAGTGGAAGCCGAACTTAATTTGCTTCACTATTTGGGGGGAGATGGCTTCGTTTGTGTTTCTGTGGGGAGACACCCCAGTCCTGTTTATCACCTGAGGCAAAGTGTGTGAATGGAAGCAAAATTGTGTTGAGCGCTTCCCCTTTGCAAAAAGAAATGAAGTGTTCATATAACTATTTTTCAGAGCGATTCTATGTTTGCAACCAAATTTGGGGGAATCACTTCTGTGTCCAGCAGGCGACACCCCCATCCTGCCATCTGAGGTTTCTGTCTTCCACACTCAGGCTGTCACGTGCGGTTCTGCTTGTGCCCTCTGGCCATGCTGTCCTAACTGCAGTGTCCCTCAGGGGATAGTGCTTTCCCCCTGAGCTGTCTGTCTGTCCTCTCTGTCTAGCTATAGATCCCACAGTTTTGCCTTTTTCCAAATGCAAATATGTGCATCGGAGCTGCACAGCCTGTGAGCTTCGAAGAAAGGATGTTTCTGCTTGGCGATCTGATTTTGGACCCCCTATTCAGACGGCTCTAAGTACTCCAGTACTTTTAGCCCTAAATATCCTTCTGGTGTCTGCATGCAGCTGGTTTGTTCCAATATCTAGTGAGAGACACCATGATTGTGCCCTAGCTTTGTCCATTATATATAAACTCACAGGACCCACCGGCTGTCGGCCTTTGTGGGCAGTAAGTGTTCGATTCCCGTGAGGACTTGCGTGTGTGTGGTTGGCGGTGGTTTAATTTCATGGAGACTCCCAGTGTGTCCTCCACAGTGGCTGGAATACTTCTTGTCGAAACCAAGGAGAAAAAGCCACTGTTTCTCCACTTCCTCAGGGCTAGGGGTTCAGTTAACAGGTGTACAGGGCTTCTTACCCTTCTAATTTATATTTCCATAGAAGCACATGATGTGGAACTTATAGAAATGGTTCTCTAATGCTCACTTGCTGTGAGTCTTCTCTTGCCACCTCTGTTCAGATCTTCGGCCTAGTTTTTAATTAATTTCTACATAACTTGCTGTTGACTCCTAAGTACTCCTGGAAAATAGTCCTTTATAAGATGTACCTTTGCAGATATTTCACCCAGGCTGTGCCTCAGTTTCTCATATGCATACGCAGTACATGTACAAAATTCCAACTGAGCTGGCATGGTGATTTGTGTTTGTAATCTCAGGACTGGGAGGCTGAGGCAGGAAGATCGCCAAATTCCAGTCCAGTGTGGGCAATTTGGTGAGACTGTCTCATAATTTAAAAATATATAGAGATTAGAAAGCTCAAAGTGAAGACCTTGGATTCAATGCCTGGTACCTCAAGCAAATAAATAAATAAACCAATAGGTAAAAATGAGTGCTAACAATAAGAAAGGTGTATATTCTTCTGTATCCAATTGTTTCGTTCTTCTGTATTAGACATTTTCTAAAACTTGGTATCCCTTGCAGTCAGAGACCCTTCAGGCTTTCTACCTCAGGAACATTTTGCCAACGTATAAAGGAGCAGAATACCAAGTCCACAAAGCAGGCGTCTCTCAGGCTGACTTAGGAGCAGTGGTGGGGACCTGCTGGTCTACCCTGGTCAGGTTCTCTCCCAGCAGCTCCTACTCATCTGCCACTTCACATCGGAGGTGACGTAGTTGGGGAAAGAGCCAGGGCCTCTGCCTCCCAGGAGCAGAAGTGAGGCCTGAGGGCCGTCACCCTCCCCAGGATCTGACAGGATCTTTTTCAGATCATTTAGGTCTCTTTGTATCACTGCTTTTGCCATATAGGAAGTGTGATAGAAAAATAAGGTGAATGTTTGAATTTTTTACTTATTGTAGTAAAGACACATTGCCACTGATTCCTTCCAAATCCTCCCCACTCTGCACACACTCTTCCCTCCAACCTCGCCACTTCCCGCAGCAGCTCTGGCGTCCTCCTTCCTGAGGGTCTTTGGCTGCGCTGACCCAGCTGCCTCCATGTCCTGAATAGATCAAAACATCTCCCTGGTCACTGTGACTCTGGGGAAAGAGCCAGAGTCACACAGGGCCAGATCCGGTAACTGAAGTGGACGAGGACACAGCGTCGTGTGCTATGAGCCGCCTTTCCGCTGGGGGGCGCTCGGCAGCAGCGGTCTCCGTGTTTGTGATCACGCCTGGTGAAGACCCTCAGGAAGGAGGACTCCAGAGCGGCAGCAGGAAATGGCCGGGATGGTGAGTGAGTGTGTTCAAAATGAGGTGAGGATTCTGAGAGAGATTCATGGAAATGTATTTTTTTTACTGTAACAGTCTTTTTAAAATTTCAGCATTTATCATACCAGTTGCCCATAAGGTCTGTAGGGAGTCTCCAACCTTCTCCTCGGGGCAGCACACCAGGTCCCAGGACTCTAGAAGGCCCTGGTCCTCAAAATCCAGGTTCTGTATCATCTACGCTTGGTTTTGAGCAAGATTCTCTGAAGACTAGAAAAGGACACCTGGGCACATTCCTCAGCCGGCACTGCGCTTGCGGGAGCCAGAGTCAGCAGCCCACATGCCCAGGGACGGCCCTTCTTCCTCCGCATGCTCTTAGCATGGATGTGGTGTTACACAGCCACACACAGCCGTGTCTCCTGGGCTCGGCTGCATCTAGGCAGCATGGCGGCTCTGTGGTTGTGATGCACGCAGCACCATCTCTACTGCAGAGGACGCCAGACAGGGTGGCACGGGCTGACTAATGTCACGTGGGAAGCCACTCTTGCTTATCTGTGAAGACCTGAGAGACCCACCACACAGGGCGACTCCTGGCCTACCTGCCTGGTGCATTTTGGAAACGGGGAGATGACAGACACCACATGATTAACGCACTTCTCAGCTTAGGCATGTTGTGATCATGGTGGGGCCGAGGGCGGGACCACAGCGATGCTGCTGTGGCCCAGAAAAGAAGCCCACGTGGACTGCTGCGAATTTCCTCATAGGAGGGGCCATTTCTGCTCTGTATCAGCCTTGAAGGTAGATGTCCCAGGCCCTCGGTGGGCATTAATTCTCAGTTTGTGAAGAAGAAAACCTGGAGGTCACTGGGAGGAATGGAGAAGAGGGACACAGGGCCCTCTCCTGACCCAGCTCCAGCTGGAACAGGTCCTCACCACCCACCTGGTTCCTGCGCACGTTGGATTTGGCGGCCATTTTCAGTGCTTTGTCATATTTTAGTGAATTTGTCCTTTGGCAAAGGGCTGTTGGCCCCGGAAATCTGTTATGACACAGGATGGAACACTCCAGTGTCCTCAACACCAATATGGTGAGGATAAGTTCCTAAGAAGGCTTCTCTATCCTGGAAAACCAGGTTCCGGGAGCCTTGAAGCTGGCGCGGACCTACAGCAAGTCATGCAGTGGGAACCCCAGGGGATTTCTTGGGCCTGAGATCGGGGTGTGAGAGATTCTGTGTCACGTGGAGACGTGTCCAGGCCTCAGTGAGGGGAGAAGCAGAGGCACCACGGTCCACCCAAGTTCTGCCAGGTGTAGGCGGGACCCCTGGGGCAATCCCAGCCCGCGTCTGACATCCTCATCGTCTGACATCCTCATCTTGGAGACACGGTGACTTCAGTTGTTCCTCAATATGAGATACTTCGCGTTCTTCCCACGCTGGGGGGAACCTCTCTTCTTTCCTCTCACAGCCTACCTCTCAAGAGAGGGAGACAGTTCTCCGTACATTTTCATTGCTTTTTCTCAGAATTTAGTTCTGCTGTTTGTGAGACCCCACGGCAGCCTAGACCGACCTTCTGAGCATGGAGGGTGAGCGGTGTCTTGGAGCCCTGCGCACGAGTCAATGATAGAGCAATTGCAGTGTCTCTGAGCGTCTATTTTGGGATCTCACTGTGAAGAGTAGGGTCTGGGGTATAAAAGGAAAGGTATTTATAGTATTTCCTGGCCGTGCTCTTACTTGCCCGACCAGCTCTGCGGAAGCTCGCTCATTGTGTTCACGCAGACTCCAGCTGTCCTATAGAATAACTGGCCTCCACCCACAAGTGGCCGAGACTGCTCCCCAGCACCACGGGGGAGGAAAGAGCCTGACTTCGACTTTGCCCTGTGGACTGGCGCTAAATCCGGCCCTATTCTCCAGAAGTGTGAATACGAGAGCTATGCCAACTGCCCCTGCAGCAGACAGATCCGCCTCAAACCCTGAGTCCCTGTGAGGTGTGCCAGGCGCCGTTGGAGGTGGGAGCATGGTGCGCGTCCTCACCACGGCAGGGGTCGACGGGTCTGCGGGGCTCAGACTAGGGGCAGTTCATCCAATTGTGGGCACATCCCTGCCTCTGCTGTGCCCATCAAGGTGAGGCCTCCCCAGCACGAGGCTGGCCAGAGCCCAGGGACGGCTGGAAGTCCCCACTGCTGCAACCCGGGCACGTCACCTTAGAAAGCCAGTTCCCTCCTGCCCGTGCCAGGCTAGGAGAGGCTGTGGACCAGCGTGCTGCAGCTCCTGCCTGGCAGAAAAATGTTTTGGTAAAAATGAGCCACTCGTGCGCGACTATAAAGCATTTCTCCCGAATCAGGCCTGTGCTTGAGGTAGAATCCTGGTACAGGCGGGCGTTAGGGCCATCGTGGGAGAGGCTGAGTCCTGCGTCCACCTGGCGGGAGGGGAGATCACTGGCTGTTTCCAGAGAGAGAACAAGCACAGGACAGCGCACACCCCACCTCACTTGTGCCACCTAGGAAAAGACTGCGCCACACTGCCAGGGATCTGACACTCGGCAGCACAGCTTTCGAGTGTGATGTAGGGGGCAGTGGGTCCCCAGCAGTCGGGGAGCAGGAAGGGCAGCGCCAGGCCCCACAGCATGTAGGCGGGGTCCGTCACCTTCCGTCCTCACCCGCTCCGCTCTGGAAGGTCAGGCAATTATAGCTGCATCGGACACAGAAAACAACAGATCCCTGTGTGGCGTGGGGGGAAGGGTGGCTGATCGCTGACGGCCCCTGATCCGAGCCGCGTCTCTCGTTTACACGGTACTTTCCATGTTCAGCTAAATTTGGATGCTGGAGGTTCACTGGGAATTCACGCCAGGGCCCCTGTTCCTGTGGGAAGGTGTCACGGGGGGTGTGGTGGCTGAGAATGAGATTCTGGGAATGCTTAGCTAGTGCCTTAAAACATGAGAGATATTTGGAGACGGAGTCCACCCTCTGGGCTGGGTGTCCATGGCAAGCGTCACATATGCTGACCAAAGCAGAGGCCGCCATGGAAACGCCTCTTCTGGCCTCCCTCCCGTCCTCCCCAGCTTCCTTTCCCCCTCTCTCCTTCCAGCTGTCTCTCTCTCCTCATCTCTCGGTCACCTACCTGCAGACTTACCTCCCCCCTCCTCTCTGCCCTCTCCTCCAGCCTCTGGCCGTCTGTCTGGAGGTCATCTCTGCCACCCAGAGGCGCATGGGCCCTGCAGCTGTGGCCAGGCCCCCCAGGAGGCTGGGAACTTTCCTTTGGTGGAGGGACATCCAGCGCTTGCCTCTGTGTATCCAGTGGCACAGGAAATGCCAGAAAGATTTCCTTGGTCATGTTTAATGAAACGGCTCTCCTGAGCACACAAGGCCCGCTGTGGAATCGCACGGCTTCCTGTAGCTCTCTCGAAGAGGGGCTCTCAGTGGCCGACAAGGACGCAGGGCTTTCCGGTAGGTGTCGGGGGCCACAGCCATCCTCACCAGAGGTGGAGACGCAGTCTGCAGTCTGATACTTCTCCTCTGCGTGCTCCGAGCAAGGGCCACACTTATTAAAGGGAGTAAAATGGATTCAGATGCTTCCCCAAGACCAAAGAAGTCCTTCTATATTCTGCATTTTTCCTTTGCTAATTAGGCACAGCCCTAACCCATTACATATGAATGCATTTGTAGATTTTCAATTTATGTCTGCTTTTTGTTTGCAAAACCATCTGTGAATAGAATCTACAGCAGAGAAAGCTGCCGCCCTGAAATCCCGAAATCCCACTGTGCTGAGGACAGGCTGGACCAGGAGCACAGGATCCACGGCCGAACGCCTGACAAAGGCGTTGGCTGGCTCAGGCCCACCGCCTCTCTCTTCTCTGGAGAAACCAGCAGCACTGCACATTCAGGTTTAAAGAATATTAAAGTTATTAGGTAAAATTCTCTGCAAACTAATGTGAGATCATGCAGGGAGAGATCATGGTATAGACACAATTCTGGATACTGCTGAACTGGGTACTAGACCCAGATGTTTTGCATATTTTTATTTTGAGAGAGTCTTGATAGATTGTTACATTGCCCAGGCTGGGCTTGAATTGATGATCCTCGTGCCTCAGCCTCCCAGAGTGCTGGAATTACAGGCATGTGCCACCATGCCCAGCACTGTGGTATGTGGTACTGATTGCTGGTGGGTGTGAGTCACCTGCATTGTTGTATGTGGTTACCGGACATCAAACTCAGAACCTTGTACTTGCAAGGCAGGTGCCAGGACCACTAAACTAAATCCTTGGCCTGCATACATGTCTTTAAAATGTAAATAAACCAAAGAGTTTATTCCCCCCTCGGAAATAAAAACCAGCACCACAAAATGCTGGTGCAGTGGCTCCCCACTGTGTGTGCTGGGCACAGTGTGGACCTGGGCACCAGGGACAGTGGCAGCACGGTCCACTTTGCACTGTGGGCAACAAGCAGAGGCACCACCCAGGCCGGAAGCAGCCGCAGTGTCCCAGCCTCTGACTGGGTTCCAAGTCCAGGGAAATCATTCTCGGGGTGCCAACATCATGGAGAGCAGTGACTTTCCACACCGGTTTATGGCGCCAGCCTCGAATTCATTCATCTTCGTGTCTAGCGAATCGCACATCAAAATATCATTAAATAACGTTGTGGAATGGGCCTCCTTCTTTTGCACAGTTATCTATAATGTGACCTAATAGACTGCATTAATACTTCAGTGAAAATTTATAGTCTCTGAAGAGTAGCCTCTAAGCCTTTGCTTTTTTTTTTTTAATTTCAGGAGAGCTGCTTGTGGAAGAGGATGGAAAATGTGACTACGAAGTGCAGAACCAGGGGACATTCTGGCCCAACATGGCAGCTAGCTGTCAGCCTGAAAAAGACTGTGGGCAGTGGGGTCTCCAGGGCTCCCCAACCTCATAGGAGGCGAGTGGGGCTTGAGGGGCCCTCTGGAACCTGGGAGGGGCATTGGACATTCCAGTGAAATATCTCTTACTTCCCAAAAATTCTTTTTGCACAATACTCACGACAGCGCAGTGCACATAAATGTTTGTGAAATAGTAAACAATTAATATTCAGAATGCAGACGTTTAAAGTGAGAGGTTTCTGTCTTTTGTAAGCCACAGATGTAGTTTTATATTCTTTTATTTCCTTTTTTTGTGTGTGTGGTAACTGGAAGGAGCCCAGGGCCTTCACACTGAGCTACATCCCCAGCCCATTTTTCACTTTCAGATAGTGCTTGATGAGCTCTCAGTTGCCCAGACCGAATTCGAACCTGAAGTTCTCCTGGCTCAGCCTCCCCGACTGCTGGGGGTCTGAGGCACGTAGCCCCACCCTTGGTCTGGGTCTTTCTCTTTCTCTTGAGGACTCAGTCAGTGACTTCATTCACCTAAGAATGAAGGAAGTAATCAGAGATAGCTGTGAAAGACACTGGCTCTCTCTGGGACTAGTGGCACACACCTGTTGTCCTAGAATTTAGGAGGCTGAGGCAGGAGGATCCCTGCCAAGTCAAGGTCAGATTAGGCTACAAAGTGGGCTCAAGGCCAGCTGGAACTACACAGTGAGGAGTATGGTCTGTGATGAAAAGAAACAAAGTACCAAGACCCAAAAGGGAAGAAACATAAATCCGTTATTAGATTAATGCATCATTGAAAGTGTTTTTCAGTGAAAGAAGCCAGCCTGAAAAGGACCCCTACTACATAAATGCAACTGCATGATTCTCTGAAAAAGTGAAAAATACAGCCAACAATAAAGCCTCAGATCCGAGAGGATGACAAGCTTGAGCCCCGCCACACCACATCACACCTTAGGGAGCCATTGTGTGAAGAGATTTAGAAAAGGGGTCAGACATACAGCTCAGTGGAGGCCGAGGGCTCAGTCTCTGGGACCCCCAGGGTCAGCGATGCTTCGACGGGGTGGAGCAAAGTCCTTTCTCTACTTCTGATTTTTCAATAAACCTAAAACTCCCAGGAAGAAAATACCCCATTTTTAAAAAGTATAAATGTGTGGTTCCAGGAGGCTGCAGGATCGCTGTGCCGAGCAGGGTGTGGCGTGGGCCTGTGCGGTGCTGTCCAGGGCTGGGGTCGAGGCCTGGGTGCAGAGCCAGGCGGCCCCACGTGCGTCTTGGCTGCACGCGGGCCTCTGCGTGGTGAGCGCCCCCCCGTGGGCAGTGCTGGCCCCTCACATGGCGGGGGCAGAACAAGCTTCTTGTGCTGTGTGCTAGTGTGCATCTCTGAGAATTTTGTAACACGCGAACGTATTACCTACTCACAGTCATAAAGCAAATAGAGGTAATTAGCTGAGCACATACCAGCCACACATAAAGCAAGAACAGCAATAACATGGTATGAACTAATAAAATATAATGGTAATAAGAAGCCGGAACTGAGCAATCAGATCGAGACAATTTAGAAGCGGGGGCAATAAAATAGAAACACGAGAGCACCTAAGAAATTACACAAGAAAATCACTCTGAGATACAGTGATAAAACTCAGATATAAAGAAAGAAGGAAACAAAGCAACAGTGTTTTGGGGTGCGTCATACACGCAGGTTCTGCATGTCCTATATATTGTCTCATATATGAATCACTAACTTCACGAAAGCTGCTGTGCAGGTGTGTATATGTGTTTATATGTAACACGTGTGCTACTAAACAAGAAAAAATTGGAAGGATCAGAATAAAACCTGCAAAATCACTGCACCTAGATTGATGTAGTTTTGGTTCAGAGAACTTTAGATGCCAGGATCTATAAAACTCATAGACTGTCATAAAGAACTGTGTAGCTTTTGTAGGGGGGGGGATGAGCCAGCAGTTCCTGTGTAACTCAGACTGGTCTCATACTCTCTACATAGCCCAGGCCATCTCAGACTTGCAGTGATCCTCCTGCCTCAGCCTCCTGAGAGCTGGGGTCACAGGTGTGCACCATCATTGCCGGTTTAGCATTGCTCATTTTAGGAGCTAAAAATGATCCCTGTCTTTATAGGTGTATTTTAATTTTTCATTACAGTTAACATTAGAGTGTTAGTTTCAGAGCACAGAGGGGTTTTGGAGATAATGTCCTTTCCCCAAAGGCATATCTTGGGGAGTGAATCTGAGTCCTGTCTGGGGTCAGAGAAAGACAAAAGGCTAGTAAGAAGTCGCGGTGGTGGAGGTGAGTGTCCCCCGGAGAGATGACCGAGGCCTTCCCATGAGGGACAGGAGGGGAGGGTGCATATTGTCTCATTATCTGAGTCACTAAGCTGCCCAGGCTGAGTTTTAACTTGCCACCCTCCTGCCTCAGCCTCCTAGAGTGCTGGAATCACAGCATGTGTCCCCACAGCCAGCTTTTTGTGCTTCTAATTGGGGAAAGTGCAGCTTCTTGCCAGGACCAGAGAGCTCTGCTCCCTGGGTACTGGCTTCTTTGCAAGAGGAGTCGAACTGTTTTTGTCCCATACAGCGAGGCTCGGGGTCCAGGGACAGTAAATACCCAAGGGCACAGAGGCTGCAGCGTCAGTCTTCGGGTGTGAGGTTCAGGCTCTGGGTGGCCGAGGGTGGCACTGCCAACGGCACGGTGTGAATCCAGCCACCGATTTGAGGGCCTCTCTAGAGCTCTGCTCAGAGTCCGCGTGTATTTCATGTTATTTTTCCATCTCCATGTCCAAGTGTGCCACAGAAGGGCCTCTCTGCAGATGCCGCTATAAATAGCAGCTGCTATAAATAGGTAACATTGTCACAGGGGCCATTTGCAGCCCCGGCAGGAAGAAGCAGAGTGAAGCCTCCTTTCGGACCAGTACAGGGTTTGAGAATAATGCTGAGAAGCCATTGTATGGCCCAGACTAATGCAAGAGTTTGTCTTTTGTTTTTTTTTTTAATTTTGATTTTTTGAGGCAAGATCTCACGATATCATCCAGGCTGGCCTTGAGGTGCCCAAACTTACCTCCCAGAGGTTCTCCTGCCTCAGTCTCTTGAGTTCTGAGACTATAGGCATGTGCCATGCCCTTGTCTCATTTTCTCTTTCAGTCGTGTGGCAGGTGTTTTAGATCTCTGCATCCCCTAGACGGGATGGTGTGTCTCTTCCTGTACGCATCAGCTCCTGACCCTTTATGGTAAAATACCGGCATAGGTTCTTCCCATGGGGATTGGAGTTTGTCTGTTTTTAAAGCCCGATACAGAAACAGTGGAAATTGCTCACATTTTCACTTGCTGTTGCAAAGCAGACGTGGCCGGTGTGGCCTCACATCCTCCTCCCACACGGGGAAGACTCAGGCCGCCACTGCCTGACCAGAAATAGCCAGGCCACATTCCTCCCAGCCGGGCAACAGCCGCTGCAGGCCAGGATGGGCTCGGGGCTGTCTAAGTGATTTTGCACTTTTCCTCCCGTGAAAACACATACAGTGTTTGCTCACTTTTCCACTAAGTGATGAAGTTTTATTCTGTACCAAAAAAGCGCAGTTTAAATGAAGCAATACACATCACCCCAAGTCACACCACCCGATACCATCGTGGTTAATATTTTGCTCGTGTAAGATGTCAGCTGTTCCCCATCAGTGAAATATTTAACAACCAAAGAAAACTACCTTCATGGGAACACTGAGTCAGCGGGCGTCGGAATTCCCCATAAACACATTGAAAGTAACCCACCTGCTACTCTTCAAAGGGAAGATGTTTTTTGGGAGGCTGAGGGCTGAACTCAGGTACTTCGGACTAAGCGACATCCTCAGCCTTCCCCTCTTTAAAAAACAACTGAGGCAGAGTCTTACTAAGATGCACAGGCTGGGCTCGAACTTGATATCCTCCTGCCTCAGCCTGCCCAACTGCTGGGATTGTAGGGAACTTATTTATCTCTTATTCTCCACTTAAAATCGTGATATTTGCCCGATCCCAAGTTCTGTGACCACAGGGTTTATGGCTAACTGCCTATATTTACATGTGGTCGTTTCCATGGTACAAGTTTGTAACTTCAGGGTCAGGTGACGGGCACATCCTCCAAATGCTCTTAGTGGCTTCTGAATAGACACGTTTATCACAAGGTGAATGAATGTCCAGGTTCCTGAACACAGGGACTCTGTCTCTGTCTCTCTGTCTTTGTCTGTCTCTCTGTCTCTATCTGTCTCTCTGTCTGTCTGTCTGTCTCTCTCTCTCTCTCTCTTTTGATGCAGTATCTCATTGTGGAGCTCAGGCTTCTCTGAACTCATTATATAGTCCGGCCTAACTTCAAGCTCATGGTGATCTTCCTGCTTCAGCCTACCAAGTGCGAGCTGCACCACTAAATCTGGTAATCTTTATCAGTTTGATAGTAAAATTAACTTATCCCCTTGTTAATAGATTTAGCTTTAAAAATATACTTCCCCACTTTAAAGGTGCATAAAAGAAGACCCCATAAACTTGAGAGGTATCTTAGTGTGCACAGACAGCCAACACAGAAACCATCTGATTCGGGTTCTGGGGCCAGAAGTTGGCCCTAAATAGGAGAGATGCAGGCCCAGGATGGCGTGGTCCCTGGTGCAGACGTGACCCTTCAGGAGGGCTTGAGATGAGGAAGGAGGCTCGAGTGAGTGGGGAGGGGTCTGTGCAAACGCTTCTCCCCTGAGAGCCCCGGCTGGCACCCTCCAGCCTCGAGCCGCTCTGGGCCCTGATCTCCTGACCTTCCACAGCCTGCTCGGCCTCCTCCCTTTGGTTGGGGTATGAATAAAAAGGTGTAAGACTCGCAGAGTTTCACAGACGAGAGGGAAGACCCAGCAGTGGAGCTTGGGCCCTTTCGTTCTCCGAGTGACCTTGGAACTGCGGGCACCAAAGAGCCGAGCCCAGCACAGCACCCAGCTGGGGGAGGAGCCGGTTCTGCGGGACCTGGGCTCGGGTCCTTCCTCGGCTGTGGTTCCCTGACCGCTTCTACCTGGTGGACAAGGAACAGCGTCCTCCTCTGCGTAGACTGTGATGTCCTGTCAGAGCCATGCTCTCATCCACTTTGAAGAAGATGATCCTTTCCCCTCATGGAAATTCGTTTCCTCTTTTCTTAGGGGAAACTTCTAGGTGGCTAGAAAGAGAAGCTCAACATCTCGGGAGAGACATTTTAAACATTTGCTGAGAAACGCGCTGAGGTATTTCGTGCATGTCACAAATGTGCCCCAGCCCTCCCCAGCTGTGTTGCAAGAGGGAGGACGGTAGTAGGCTGACTGTGTGCTGCCCTCACAGCTGTTCTGCCCATGACCAGGCCCCGCGGGGCGAGGGGAGAGTCCTTCCCTCCTAGTAAACCCTGGAGAGGACTTGTGCTCAAGGGGAAGCTGCATGTGGTGGCACACTGCCGCTCCTCTCCTCAGCACGTGACTCATTCCAGCCACGACTGAGGCCCGGGCCTTTCTTGGCTGGTCACATGATGGCTAGAAGGAGCTGCCCAGCTTCGGGGGCACCAGCTTGCCCTCCTCTCAGCACCTAATGGGAGTGTTTGCCCCTCACCCTGCAAGCATCACAGCACGAGGACGAGGAGGGCTCCCTGGCCCGTGTCCAACCTAATGGCCGACTTGCTGCTTGGAGCTGTTGAGCTGGTTCAGAAGTAGAGGATGGGAGGTTGGGTTTCCCCTGAAGTGAGACCCCAAAAGGGACTCTGAGAAGCCCAGGGTGACCGACTTGGGCCGGGCACACTTGGCTGTATTGGTACATTGCAGGGAAAGACAGAAAAATGAAGACAGAGACCTTTGCAGCCTCCTCAAGGCCCCGCACAGAGCTGGAGGGCTGGAGCCAGGAGAAGCCGGCGTCTTTAATGCTGGAGCCTTGACGTGGAGAGATTCGCAGTGACAGTCCCTACAGAGCAGACCATGCAGGCTCACTGATGCCTTGGGGACCCTCTGACGCCAGAGCCCCCGGCAGCGCGGTCTTTGGGAAGGTCATGGCTACACTGGCGGACCCTTCTGGGAGCTGGATGATGCCAGGTGTGGGGCAGAGCAGGAATCCCACAAGGACACAGAAGCCAGCAGGTGTGCGGAGGCCACCGTTATGGCCAGGGCGAAGAGGACCCTGGTCTGTCTCTTCCTGGGTGAAATGAGAGGACGGTTAACTTTGATCCTACAGTATTAAAATGAAAAATTGTCAGTCCAAGTGGGCAGTCACATGATTAGTCTTCCTGGAAGCCAGTACACTGGTCACACATCCTGGTTCTGTCTTCGTCCCTCCCCCCCTTTCTCTGTCCCCTTCGCTCCATTCCTCCTGGGGGGCTTGGCTCTGTTCCCCTTTCCAAACATGTTATCCTTGTCTCCTGTCCTCTGCCTTTTATTTTGCTCTTTAATTTATCTTTAATTTATGTGTCTCAGGTAGGAGAAATCATGTGATGGTTAAGCTTTGTGGTCTCCAGGCGCATAGTTTATGGACTCCTTTATGTTGAGCCCCCGATGGAGGCCAACTTCTCTATACCGCCCTGCGGGACGCGCTACGGGCACACAGGGACCACAGTCCATCATGGCGATCAGCAGAGCTTGTGAACACAGCTGGAGGTGACAGCAGATGATCAGAAATATTGACAGGCAAAGATTTGGTGTGTGAACGGCCGATTCACGCCCCAGGGTCTCTCCGATGGGGTAAAGATAACTTTAAATAAATAGACTCTCCAAAAATAATAATCATAGATAACACTTGAATGTGGCTCTTTGAGGAGTGGACTATATCTTTACTCCAAGTTTTTCTTCCCTTGGTTTAGAATAAAATACATTCCAGCTGCTGGTTTGGTGGTTCGTCTGGAAAATGAACAACGGATATGCAGCCTTTCCAAGTCCAAGTTCACGGCGCTTCTCAGCCCTCCGCAGGAGCACGTCACGTCACCCCAGCCTGCATTTCACAGTGGGCAGCTCCTTTCCCAGCAGCACTTTTACACCTTTGCCACGGTTCACCTTTCTTCAGACTTAATTACATTTTCCTAGGATTTGCTGCAGGCAAACTGTCCCAGTGTGTCCAGAAGTGTCTGTCTGTCGCCTCTCCTTGGCGCGTGCCCTGCTGTTCCTGCTCCCTGGAGGCCACGCCCTGCTCCCGGTTGGCCGAGAGAGTACTGAATGCATCTTTCTTTTACGGTATTTTCACTTTGGATGGGTCTGTCCGGACATACTCCAGTCATACGTCAAATGGCATCTTCAATTTTATTTTCTTTGCAGTGGGCAGGACTTTGGGACATCCTGCCTTTCTTCCTTTGATGTGGAAATTTTGAGTCATGATCTTAAAATAAGACCTAAAACTGCCCCCTGCTCCGAGAAATTTCTTGGGACCACGTGGTCACCCAGGTGAGGGTGGGCGGGGTTCTGCGAGGTCCCCTCTTACTCAACTGTGATTCTCTGCGACGCCTTCCGATCTCTACTTTCTTCCAATCTTCTCATCCATTGATGCCTTCTACCCCAGCTGCTTCAAAACACAGAATTTATGAATTTATTTAATATATCTTTCTATGTTAGATACTTTCCTTTTTCTCCTCTGCTGGTCTTTTTTTCTTTTAAACATATTTCTTTTCCTGAGGTCATTTCAAGCTTATAGTTTTGTTCATTGTGAGAAAAAGTTGCATTTTTTTTTTACAGCTGATTATTCTCATATCTCGAGTGTTTATTGAGCTGTTTGCTTCTCTGTAATGGTCCTTTTCTCCCTCTGGCTCTTATTGTCTTGTGTTGCTGGGATTGCTTATTTTCTTTGGAATATTGTTATGGGAATTCTTTAAGGACCAAAAGAAACTACACACACACACACACACACACACACACACACACACACACATATATATATATATATATATATTTTTTTTTTTTTTTCCTATCAGATACCATGGACTATTTTGAACCAAATTTATGGCTGGAGGTTTGAGATTGTACATGTGTGTAATTGCGTCCATCTTCCCGAGCTCTACCAGGCACCAAGTGAGTTTTCCTGTTCTTTCGAGGAGGTGGGTGGTTTAGGCTGACTTTTGTTTTATCTTTACCATGAATTTATGGCTCTTTGGGGTCTTGTTTTATAGAGCAGAAGTCTCTGTGAGTATGTGCACACATGTGGGTATGAACTTTGGATTCCACAGTATTCAACAAGGCCTTAAAACTTTAAGTCAATGCTTTGGTAGACTCTCCAAGGGCAAAAGGAGATTTAAAAAGCATTAAGCCTCTGTTTCTGGGATTGTGATGTTGCATTTTGAGAGACTTTGGCTCTATCATTGTTTACTGTCTTATCCATTCTTTATGCTTATTAGTGGTTTCTAGATATTCACATCAGAAGCATTCATCTAAATAACTAAAAACGGTGTTTGACTCAAAAAGTATGCTTACATTCTTACGACCACGCCTAACGATCCAGAGGATCTAGAAGCGATCAGTTTAACTCACTAGCCAATCAAAACTCATGTTCATTCCATCAACATTTTATGTTTTCCTATGAAGATACGTTACCCTTTAAAAGGGTTTGATACATACGTGATCAGAAGATATTCTCCAGTATGCTTGGAGCATTGTCCAGGAACTCGCAATTTTCCTGAGCCCTTTGAACACCAGTGACCAAATGGGTGAGGAGCGCAGAGGCTGCGTGGAGCCAGTTACACCCAGGTGCATCCTGACTGTTCTGACGCCGTGTCTCTGGTTCCCATGGTCCCGGGGGCCGTGGCCTCTCTCCCACGCGGATGAGAGAGGACAAGCCCTGTTCTCCACACAAAGACATTTTCCTCTTTTCAGTGGTGCTCCATCAGGTCCTCTAGAGCACCCGACGTGATATTAGACATGAGAAGACCAGAGCTGTGCTCTGGAGCCCTGGACTTCTACTCCTGTGTAAGTGCAGTATAGAAGTGTGCAAGATGCGGAATGGAGAGTAAACAAAGCAGAGTCTTTTTGTTTCTCTCCTATGGGTCCCAGGAAAGTTAAA